>JAVFBY010040461.1:390-13027 GCA_034781015.1 Tonicella lineata
AACACCATGAAACTCGACTCAACCACCCACTGCCCAACAAATAATGTATAATATGTACACACCTAACATACAAACCTGAAATAAAAATTTCCATTTTTTGGAAGCAGGGTCCAAAGTATAAGCTTTCAGAAAATATCCACCTCGAGAATGTGCGATATATCGTATTAAAATGATATAAAACTCTGTAAAACGCTTGTTGCATTATATTTTCTGAAAGCTTATACTTTGGGCCAAACTAGAAAAATATAGAAAACCCGGTTTAATTTGTTTCAGGCGATATTTGGCATAAATTATGTGGTTTAATAGCCTCTTTGAGTATATTGTTTTCATTATACTATGTACCGAGTGTGGCTCATTTTATATTGGAGAAAAGGGCAGATAACTCTGTACTTGTAGAACACAAACAATCAGCGCGACTGTCAGTTACTTCGTGCCTTTGAACTCATGCCTTGAAATACACAAAGCAATACGTTTATTTGACAATGCAATCCAGCATAACTAGTTTCACACATTTCACTACAACTTGGTGCGTATAAATTAGGTAATCAGTGCACAAGAGCTTTAAATTATTTTAAGAGGCCTAGGTCAAAAAGTTAAAACCGACGCTTGGACCTTAGGTCTGTGGTTTCTTGTTGAGTTTAGTCTTACCGACGTCTAATTTTCTGTTGGTAATCTCCACCTGTCGTATAAGGTATAATTTACCCAGGTCCACTCTCCACCACGCTGCTTTGTCGTTTGGATTCGTGTGAGTGCATGTTTTACCCTCGGTGTAGTCCGGGTCCGTGTTACCATCCACCGCTTTCTCCGCAGGACCAAAATGAACATGATCAGGGGGTACAAACTCACTGCTCTGACTGGCATACTTGTGCAAAGCTACATTCTCACCTGTGGAATACAATTGACTGATAAATAGAGTGAGATGTGTGAGAGGAATTTATAAGTTTGGGTAAACATATACATGAAAGACTATTGTGAAATACAACTATTGCTTATTAATGTCACACTGTTATCACTCATAGGCTGGTATGGGCAGACATACGTTAGGCATAGGTTTTATACGTTTCAATTACGGTGGCATACGCTGACATACGGTAAAGCATGTTTAAAATGCGTGTGCGTATTTGGACGTACATGTATGGTTTACACACAAAGCAGACACAAGGCATACGCTGAAAACGCTCCAGTTACGCTAGAGGTACGTTACTCATAGGTCGATTACGCTGCTCATACGCTGACATACGCTTAGTAAAATGAAGGCAAAAATGATTGTAAATTGAATTGTCTTCAAATTAATGAGGAAAGGCCGCAGCTTTTATGGGCACTTTGTAACGTGATAACGGTACGCTGGACATGCGCAGTTCATACGCTGCTCATTCGCTAGCCATACGCAGACAACGCTGGTAATATGCTGAACACACGCTGGCTAAACGCTACTCAAACGCTACTCATATCTTCAATACGGTAAATATACAAACAAATCTGTATTTGCAAGGGCTTTTTGTGCGTATGGGGATAAATTTTTGAATTTCCATACGCAACTAATACATTTCACTCATACGCAATAGTGTGACAAGGCCATGAGTGTGTGTAAAATCTGCCTAAACCAGATTTTCGGAAGTACTAGAACAAAAATATATTTGTGTATAATTTCTAGAATTGATACTTCAGCGTCTTTGTATCAATGCTTTACGTAGAATGTCGGCTCTGCTAGCTAAAAGTCAAGCGTTTGATCCCCAGTCGAGGCACACATACTTTTTTGTTTTCTAAATTCCGTGGGCCGAGAAAATTAAGTGGTTCTATTTTTTAAAAAATGGAGAAAATGTTATTAAAAAATGAGTCTGAAAGCAAATTTATACATATGTGATTATCGCACCTAGCTGGAATAGTGTTTCTTAATATTGAAGCCATATGTCCAAACATAGAATTTGCTGCACTGGGTTTCATGTTCATTCAAGTTATCTCATCTGATACCATATTGGCACATAGAACCAGTTAATAAGAAGCCCACGATTTATCAAATTTATATATGTTCTGCTTTATGCCTTACACTGTAGCAGCATTGACGCTACACTGAAATTATGAGTCTAAAGTCTTATTGATTTTACCGAAGAAAAAAAGCATAAATATATCTCAACATGATATAAAACTGAAATAGTTGAGACATTCTTTATCAAATCTGTGTGAGAACAGTTGGTAGGATTAAGAGATTCCATCAAGGACTGCTTTAGCATAGCAAAGCACAACGGTGTGTATTGGAATTAGTTTCATCCCAAAATCTTTTTTCTTATAAATCTGGTTTGAGATCAATATAATGCATGGCGGGATTTTCTCGGAACTGAACAAAATACTTCTATGGTATTATACGAATGATAAGGTGTTTTTTGTTTAAGGATTTAAACCAACCACGATATTACCCACGCCAAGGCGTTATGAAATGAGACATTTACGTGCATAGCTTTATAAAATAAAGATGACTGTTTTATATTGTAACACAAGCTAAATACAATGGATTGTTCGATTGGGCCTAACGCCGCGCTCACGGGCTATCGGCGTGTCATCTCTAAGGTTGTCTAAAAGACCAGTTTATCTAGAAGTGACATTTAGATATCTTAAGGTCCAACATATAAAATGATCAAATTAGAGTTCGGGCTCGAGCCATATTTAAACGTCTTGTCATTAAAACAAAGAAAGCCTTTATCAACATTACGAACAAGCAGTCACAATTTGCGGATAGACACCGGTAGATGGCGTCGCGAAAACAGAACACAAAGACTGTTTACACAATGTGAATCTGGTAGCATTGGTGACGAATATCACTTTTTAAATGAATGTCCTAAACTTAAATATTTAAGACGTAAATATCTACCTCAAAATGTATATATTCGCCCAAGCGTATTCAAAATACAAAATCTCTTTTCAACAACTGATACAAACATAATTATTTAACCTAGCAAGGTTTGTTATGGAGGGTCTATCATTATACAATAAATAACTAAGCATAAAACCGCTAATTGCCTGTATAATATACTGTAATTATGTTTATCTCTCGTACCACCCATATTGGTCTAGAGTGAATAGATAAACTGATGGAGGAAACTACCCTTGATGTAATTGACAACACAATAGACGAGAGAGGACAGAAACGACCCCGATACAATGGAAAGTAGTACTGAACTGAGTATATTGATATTGATACACGAGATAAACCTTTGCTAGTTTCTTTGTTTGTTTGTTTGGGTTGTAAGGTCGTGCTCTGGGATAGTTCACCTATATGGTGGAGTGTGTCTGTCCACGGGTTGGAGTAAACCGCCCATGAACTCACCCATATGGCGGAGTGTCAGTCCACCGGCTAGAGGAAATCGCTTTTGAATTCCCTGGCAACAAAGGAGAGGACAGGGAGATAACAACAACGGAAGGATGAAAAAAAGGACAAGATAACAAATCTGTTTCTTGATGCTCCTTGGTCCTAGGCACCGAGGCATCAGGTCGCTATTGTAACCATCTGCCCCGTAATCAAAAGGCCATTACGTATAAACCAACTGTAGAATGTTCACAAGAGATGTACACTCAATAAAGCCAAAGGACGGATTCAATTTCTAAAGAAAAGCGTGATTCTATTTTCTCTCCAAAGTGACTTACAAATTGATTTCATCGAGATGTAAGTGACTAGAAACTGAAATTACGGCGACAAGTCTCGAGGGTATATCATGCAGTACTTTTTTTTAAATCTCTCAGCCTGGCCATGTTCTTGTGGATATCAGTACACACATCAAGCAATAATAAGACACTGTCAGTCCACGGGGTAGAGGAAAACGGTCTCGAATTCACTGACAACAAAGAAGGAGAGGACAGGGACAGAACAACGGCAGGATGAAAAACAGGACAACACAATATATCGGTTTCCTGATGATCCTTGGTTCTCCGAGATCAGAGGCATCAGGAAGCTTCTGTAACCATCCGCCCCCTTAATCAAAGGCCATTACGTACATACCAACTGGGGATCCTCTCAAGCGAATGGGCTACATACAATGAAAGCAAATGTTTGATTCCATTTCAAATTCGAATAGAAACCCAATTCTATTTTCTTCCTCAAAGTGACTTGCTAAATGATTTCATCAAGGTGTAAGTGACTAGAAACAGAAATTATGGCGACAACTCTCGAGGGAATATCATACAGAGCTTTTTTAAATCTCTCAGCCTGGCCATGTTCTTGTGGATATCAGTACACACATCAGACAATAATAAGACACACAGAAGAGATAATGCTAAAATGAAACAACAGATCGAATGTAACTTTAAATGAATCAATTTCGACAACAATTGCTTAATGTATTTGCATGTATCGTAGTGTTGTAATTGTTGTTATCAAGGTGTATACACAACGGCTTTTATAGGTTAGTGAATCTTTTCATGGCTTGAATGTTCGCTCTCATTGCTAAATGAGATACACATTTGCTAATATGTTTTGGATGAAAGGCCAAGCCCGGGGTATTTCACCTATATGGTGGAGTGTCATTCCACGGGGTGGAGGAAACCGCTCTTGACATCACTGGCAACAAAAAAAAGGAATGGAGAGAACAATGGAAGGGTGAAAAACAGGACAACTCAACAGATCGGTTTCTTGATGCTCCTTTGCTGTTAGAGCACCCGGGCATCAGAGAGCTTCTGTAACCACAGTCTTAACCAAAAGACCATATACGAACATTTAAACTGGGAGATGCTCTCAAGCGAAGGACTTACAATAAAAGCAAATGTTTGATTCCATTTCAAATTCAAATAGAAACGCAATTCTATTTTCTCCCCCAAAGTGACTTGCTAATTGACTTCATCGAGGTGTAAGTGATTGGAAACTGAAATAACGGCGACAACTCTCAAGGGTATAGCAAGCAGTACTTTTTAAATCTCTGATTCTGGCCATGTTCCTATGAAATGCATTACACACATAAGGCAATAATAAGAAACACAGAACAGGTAATGCCATAATAAAACAACAGATAGAATGTACCTTCAAATGAATCAACTTTGACGACAATTCCTTAATTTATTTGCCTGTATCGCAGTGGCGGAGTGTCAGGCCACGGGGAGGAGAAAACCGCTCTTGACATCCCTGGCAACAAAGGAGTGGACACGGACAGAACAGCGGCAGGACGAAAAAAAGGACAAGACAACCAAATCTGTTTCTTGATGATCCTTGGTCCTTGGCACCGGGGCATCAGGAAGCTTCTGTAACCACCCGCCCAGTTAACCAAAAGACCAGTTCGTACATACCAATTGAGGATGCTCACAATAAAAGCAAAGGTTTGATTCCATTTCCAATTCAAATACAAACGCAATTCCATGTTCTCCCCCAAAGTGACTTGCTAATTGATTTTATCGAGGTGTAAGTGACTAGAAACTGAAATTACGGCGACAACTCTCAAGGGTATATAATGCAGTACTTTTTTAAATCTCTGATTCTGGCCATGTGCCTGACATCATTACACACATCAAGCAATAATAAGACACACAGAACAGATAATGCCAAAATAAAACAACAGATAGAATGTAGCTTCAAATGAATCCATTTTGACAACAATTGCTTAATTTATTTGCATGTATCGTAGTGTTGCAACTGTTGTTATCAAGGTGTATACACAAGGGCTTTTGTAGGTTAGTGAATCTTTTCATGGTTTGAATGTCCGCTCTTATTGCTACATCAGATACACATTTGCTTGTTTGTTTGGAGTGTAAGGCCGTGTTCTGGGGTGTTTCACCTATATGGCGGAGTGTCAGTCCACGGTGTGGATTAGGCCGCTCTTGAATTCACTGGTAACAAAGAAGGAGAGGACAGGACGGGGACAGAAAAACGGAACGACGGAAAACAGGACAACACAACAGATCGGTTTCTAGATGCTCCTTGGCTCTCAGGGCACCGGGGCATCAGGAAGTTTCTGTAACCATCCGCCCACTGAATCAAAAGCCATTACGTACATACCAACTGGGGGATGCTCTCAAGCGAATGAGCTACATAAAATAGTAGCAAATGTTTGATTCCATTTCCAATTCAAAGAAAAACGTAATTCCATGTTCTCCCCAAAGTGACTTGCTAACTAATTTCATCGAGGTGTAAAGACTAGAAATTGAAATTACGGTGACAACTCTCGAGGGTATAGCAAGCGGTACTTTTTTAAATCTCTGATTCTGGCCATGTTCCAGAGGAATTCATTACACACATCAAGCAATAATAAGACACACAGAGCATATAATGTAAAAAGAAAACAACAGATAGAATGTAACTTCAAATGAATAAATTTTGACAAGAATTGCTTAATTTATTTGTATGTATTGCGATGTTGTAATTGTTGTTATAAAGGTGTATACAGAAGGGCTTTTATAGTTTAATGGATCTATTGCTGGTTTGAATGTTCGCTCCCATTGCTACACCAGATACACGTTTGTTTGTTTGGGGTGTGTAGGGCCGTGCTCTTTTTCACCTATATGGCGGAGTGTCAGTCCACGGGGTGTAACCGCTCTTGAATTCACTGACAACAAAGGGAGGAGAGGACAGGGACAGAACAACGGAAGGACCAAAACAGGACAACACAACAAATTTGTTTCTGATGCTCCTTGGTGCTCTGAGATCCGGGGCATCAGGAAGTTTCTGTAACCATCCGCCCTCTTCATCAAAGGTCATTACGAACATACCAACACACAATAAATACAAACGTTTGATTCAATTTCCAATTCAAATAGAAATGCAATTCTATTTTCTTCCCCAAAGTGACATGCTAATTGATTTCATCGAGGTGTAAGTGACTAGAAACTGATTCTACGATGACAACTCCCGAGAGTATATCATGCAGTATTTTTTTTAAATCTGTGATTCTGGCCATGTTCCTGTGAAATGTATAACACCCATTATACAACAATAAGAGACAAAGAACGGATAATGCCAAAATAAAGCAAGAGATCGAATGTAACTTCAAAGGAATCAATTTGACAACAATTGCTAAAATGTTTTCATGTATTGCAGTGTTGGTATTGTTTTTATAAAGTGTATACACAAAGGCTTTTATAGCTTAATGGATCTATTCATGGTTTTAAGGTTTGCTCTCATTGCTACATGAGATAAACATTCGCTTGTTTGTTTGTTAGGTGTTTAACGCCGTGCTCTGGTGGTATTTATGGTTTGAATGTTGGCTTCCATTGCTACACCAGGTACACGTTTGTTTGTTTGTTTGCTTGTTTGTTTGGGATGTAAGGTCGTGCTCTGGGGTATTTCACCTATGTGGTGGTGTCAGTCCACGGGGCGGAGGAAACCGCTCTTGAGTTCATTGGAAATAAAGGAGAGGACAGGGACAGAACAGCGGAAGGACGAAAAACAGGACAAGACAACAGATCGGTTACTTGATGCTCCTTGGTTCTTTGATATTCGGGGCATGAGGAAGCTTCCGTAACCATCCGCCCCCTTAACCAAAGGCCATTACGTACATACCAACTGGGGATGCTCTCAAGCGAATTACATACAATAAAAGCCAACCTTTGGTTCAATTTCCAAATCAAATAAAAACGTAATTCCATTTTCTTCCCCAAAGTGACTTGCTAATTGATTCCATCGAGGTGTCAGTGACTAGAAATTGAAATTACGGCGACAACTATCGGGGGCATATCATGGACTGCTTTTTAAAATCTCTCATTCTGGCCATATTACTGTTGATATCATTACACACATTAGGTAATAATAAGAAACACAGAGCAGATAATGCCATAATGAAACAACAGATATACCGAATGTTACTTCAAATGAATCACTTTTGACAACAATTACTTAATTTATTTGCATGTATCGCAGTGTTGTAATAGTTGTTGCAAAGGTGTATACACAAGAGCATTGATTGATAGGGTAATGACTATCTTAAGGGTTTGAATGTTCGCTCTCATTGCGAGATAAGCCTTTGCTTGTTTGTTAGTTGGTTTGTTTTGGGTATTTCACCTATATGGCGGAGTGTCAGTCCACGGGGCGGAGATAACCCCTTATGGAAGCACCTATATGGCGGAGTGTCTGTCCACGGGGCGGAGGAAACCCCTTATGAACGCACCTATATGGCGGAGTGTGTCCACGGGGCGGAAGAAAAACCCCTTATGAACGCACCTATATGGCAGAGTGAAACCGCTCTTGAATTCACTGACACAACGTAGGAGAGAACAGGGACAGAACAGCGGAAGGACGAAAAACAGGACAACACAACAGATCTGTTTCTTGATGTTCCTTGGTCCTTAGAGCACCGGAGCATCAGCAAGCTTCTGTAACCACCCGCCCCTTCATCAAAAGGCCATTACGCATGAACCAACTGTAGGATGTTCACAAGAGATGTGCATAGAATAAAGCCAAAGGACGGATTCAATTTCCAACTCTCCAAAGTTACATGCTAATTGATTTCATCGAGGTGTAAGTGACTAGAAACTGATTTTACGATGACAACTTCCGAGGGTATATGATGTAGTATTTTGTATTATTCTGGCCATGTTCCTGTGAAATTTATTACACCCATTAGCGAACAATAAGAGACACAGAACAGATAATGCAAAAATAAAACAACAGATCGAATGTAACTTCAAAGGAATCAGTTTTGACAACAATTGCCTAAATGTTTTCATTTATTGCAGTGTTGTAATTGTTTTTATAAAGGTGTATACACCAAAGGCTTTTATAGCTTAATGGATCTATTCATGGTTGTAATGTTCGCTCTCATTGCTACATCAGATAAACATCCCCTTGTTTGTTTGTTTGGTGTTTAACGCTGTGCTCTGGGGGTATTAATGGTTTGAATGTTCGCTCCCAATGCTATACCAGATACACGTTTGTTTGTTTGTATGTATGGGGGTTAAACGGCGAGCTCGGGGGGGGGGGGGGTATTTCACCAATATGGCGGAGTGTCAGCTCAATGGGTGGTGGTAACCACCCTTTGACGTCACTCGCAACAGACAATGAGAGAACTGGAACAGAACGATACAAGGCGAAACACAGAAATCACATATTGGCTTCTTGATGCTCTATGGCTCTGAGAGCACTAGGGTATCAGGATGCTTCCGCCAACCATCAGCCCCCTTAGTCGAAAGGTTCTTGCGTACATTCCAACTTGGGGGATGTTCTCAAGGAAAGTACATAGGCCTTACAATAAAAGCAAAGGTTTGATTCAATTTACAATTCAAAGAAAAACCTAATTCCATTTCCTTCCCCAAAGTGACTTGCTGATTGGTTTCATCGCGGTGTAATTGACTAGTCCCAAGGGTAAAACACTATTTTTTTTAGAATCCTGGGCATGTTGCTGTAAAATTCATTACAGACATCAATCAATAACAGACAGACACAGAAAGATTTTTTTCTCTTAATTTATCAAATATACTTACGTCACGAGAGATGCTTTGTAATGCAGCGGCATTGGAGCTATACTGGAAATATAAGTTTAAAGCCTAATTGATTTAACGTAAAAAAGCATCAATATACTTCGAGATAATATGAATAGAGCGAGTGAGTCTTTATGAATAAGAGAATCTACCAAGGGCTGCTTTAGCAGATTAAATCAAAACGGCCAAACACAGAGGTGATGAAAAAAATATTTTGGAATTATTTCCTCCTCAAAATCTTCTTTTATGATACCATTTTGTTATGGTGACCTGTTTTCTATTCTGTCCCTTCTTGGATGTAGCCAGAGACGTCAAGGGTGGTCTGAATCAAATCGACTGACACGCAGTGTAATGAGTGAAACAACCTTAAGTACGACATTAAACACTAATTAGACAAACAAACCTACATGTCAGTCACGAGAGCCTGGGAGTCTATTCTATCAGTAATACTGAAGCCGCCGTCTCACATGCAACATAGGTAAAACGACATGCATATTATTCATGTGATGTGAAACGCGAGATCAACGCGAGATTTGCAGGGTAAACTACCTAAACCTAAAATAGGCTCGTACCTTTCTCGAATTTGAGAAGAATAGCAGCACTATTTAATGTACTGACAAGTCATCTTTGTTCTTGTCGTATTGTATAATAGGCCTACTGTTCCTCCCAAAAGTGTGATAAAGGAAAATATCGAATAAAGTTGTCGCAGGACAGATTCAATCTGAATTCAGTATAACTGCAAAAACATACATATAAAATGTGAATATGGACACGTTACCTGTAGGCCCTATAGCACTCTCTGTGCAGCAGTAGTTCATTTTAGGTGAACAGCAAGATATATCATCAATACCTAAAGGCCCTGTCACACCATGACGTATCGGGTAAACGTATGTGAACGTATACAAAATATAGGAAATACGTTTATGTACGTTGGTATACGTTGGTGTACGGTGTTATAAGTTAGGAATAAGTTGTGGGTACGTTGAAAACGTTCAGAGTACGTTGTGAAAATTGATAACACGTCCAGGAGGTTGAAAATTATTGAACATGTTAAAAAATGTGCATGCGTACTGAACGTGTCTGTAGTAAGTGTTGCATAAGTTCCGTGTAAGTTGGGGATACGTTAGAAATACGATTTATATCGTACTTATCACGTACCTATCACGTATCAGGTACGTTATAAGTATGTTGTTATACGCTGAGATACATCCGTTGAAGGGGCGAACTTTTTGCTAACGTACCTATAACGTACCGCCAACGTATCCCCAACGTACCTTCAACTTTTTGTAACTTTCCAGCTTATGCATAACTTACACACAACTTATGGACAACTTAAAGGCAACGTATCCACAACTTATTCCCAACGTTCTGCAGGCGTGCACCTAGCGAACATTGCCCGTGTTTGGAAACAGACCATGAAGAAGTGACGATGAGTCACTCAAGGGACCCATATTTATAGCCAAAGTCCAAAACGGGAGGTATTCGTTCCGCACGTTGCTCATAAGATGTCGTTAGTTCCATATAAGTTTGTGATAGGTTATCAATGCGTTACTCATACGTTATGTATACGTTTATTACGCTATGGATACGTCTATTTCTACACCAATGTCGAGTTTTTCCATGCAATTCGTTGGCGAATTCGACGTTCTTAGACTTTTTGGTATACGTTGGCATACGTTCACATACGTTTACCAGATACGTCATGGTGTGACAGGGCCTTTGCTAAGAGACATAGTCAGTGATGTTTATCTCATTTTAGGTAAGAAACATTGTCAGAGGCTCAGTCAGTGATTCGTTCAGTTCTGAAAGTTATCATATGCCCAATCGCTGCCTATTGCCAATATATACATTTGCGAGAGGCCCAGTCGCTGATTATTTACTATTTTCACTTACTAGAGACTCAGTCAGTTATTTTTTTTATCTGATTGTAAGTAAGAAATATTGTCAGAGGCCCAGTCAGTGATTCTTTCCATTCTGAAAGTTGTCATAAACCCAGTGCTGCTTAACAGCTATTTAGATTGGGAGAGGCCCAGTCGCTGATTATTTACAATTTCTCAATTACTGGAGGCTCAGTCAGTTGCGTTTATCTGATGTTAAGTAAGAAACATTGTCAGAGGTCCATTCAGTGATTTGTTCCATACTGAAAGTTGTCATAATCTCAGTCGCTGCTTAACAGCTATTTAGGCTTGGGAGAGGCCCAATCGCGGATTATTTACAATTTTAAACCTCCCAGAGGCTCAGTCAGTGATGTTTAACGGATTTTAGGTAAGAAACATTATCAGGGACCCAGTCAGTGATTCGTTCAGTTCTGTACGTTATCATATGCCCAATCGCTGCCAATTACCAATATACATTTGCGAGAGGCTCAGTTGCTGATTATTTACAATTTTTCGCTTACTAGAGGCTCAGTCAGTTGTGTTTATCTGATTTTAAGTAAGAAACATTATCAGAGGCCCAGTCAGTGATTCGTTCAGTTCTGAAAGTTATTATATGTCTAATCGCTGCATATTACCAATATACATTTGCGAGAGGCCCAGTCGCTGATTATTTACAATTTCTCAATTACTGGAGGCTCAGTCAGTGGTGTTTAACTGATGTTAGGTAAGAAACATTCTCAAAGGCCCAGTCAGTGATTTGTTCCATTCTGAAAGTTGTCATAAGCCCAGTCGCTGCTTAACAGCTATTTAGACTTGCGAGAGGCCCAGTCGCTGATTGTTTACTTTGTTAAACTTTCTGGAAGCCCAGTCAGTGATTTTAACTTGATGTTAGGAAAGAAACATTGTCTGACCCAGTCAGTCATTCGTCCCAATCTGAAAATTATCATACTCCAACTTATAAAGAAATAACAAAACTACTGTATTGTTACATTGCTGTGCATCACAGGCCTAATAAGTCTAGAATTTAAATCAACACCATATTACTGTGCTACATAGTGTACAGCCATGCAGTATTAGAAATTCAAGGATGGTGTGTGGTGGGTCATCAGGCTTATGCATGTCAGCTTTTGTCCCGAAATTGAAACACAATATGTCGGCTGTTAAGATAACGGAAATTAATGACCATCACTTATCAACGGGAGAAAAAGTACTTTGTAACATGGGTATATTATCTGCAATGGACAAAACTATGGAAGCCGGATGCGGCCATCGCGTTGACAAAGGCGAGAAAACGAAGCGCGGAAACGCGGAAACGCCAAATCAAAACATCTTGTTTTGGTGAGTTCTTATTTTCTTGATCTATTTCAAAGGCG
>JAVFBY010040572.1:0-13027 GCA_034781015.1 Tonicella lineata
AGCCCCATGGGTGGAGGAAATCACAGTTCAGGTCACTGGCAACATGAAAGACAAGACAGAAAAAAGAAAAAAAGAGCAAAAAACGACACCACAAAAAAAATCTACTTCCTGATGCCCCTTAACTCCGAGAGCACCAGGGTATCAGGAAGCTACCGCCCAACCACCCGTGAAACAAACGAGAGAAAGTCCCACAAATGTACCTTTGGGGGTCCTGTTGTTCCACTAGTATAGACAATCATAGCTGGCATCTTCTTGAAACCGTTAGTAACCAACAAGTCATCATAGCGATTCTTTACACGCAATCGCCGGGCTTTCTTTACGACAACCTCTGTTTGAAACCATTCATTTTCCGCTGGATGATAGTCAGATGTGTAGACAGAATGTTCGATGATGTGTACGGGAACGTCTGTTTTTCTGCCCAATTCTATTGCATTTTCTACAAACTCTTCTGATGCCAGCACCAAACTACTTTCAGAGTTGTTGATAAAAGTAGTTGATGTAATTTGAGATTTTCTGAAGCTTAACGTCACAGTTTTCTTCAAAACGATTTCTCAATAAGCAAAGCTGGTGATAAAATTTCTCGCGCCGCAGATTTTTTACTTTGAATTAGCAGGTAATATTTGATTTGAAAGAGCTCGATCTTCCAAAGGTGACGGCTGTCTCTTCATAAAACACCTTGTTAGATTTGTATCTTTCTTTCTGGTCTACATATTTTATGATGAACGAGTTAATACTTTGTCCTGTGTTGTCTGAAGTTTTTAAGAGATGTTTAAGTAAGATAACAACGCCTGGGTTTAAGACGTGACACGGCGGGAGAGCTTTCAGCCAGTCATAAGTTGGTGGACGGAGGAGAGACCGGGCACGGAGTCCGCCAGACAAACTCTTGTATATGACGGCGAGGTTGGCGCAGTCACGAGCACACTACATTCATTCAACGTCAATCCATTCCCTTTATTCTCGGACACCTTTCTAACAAGATTTCTCAAGAGTTTCAAACACATTTTTGATAAGATTCAAGTTTGAGATGATTTATCATAGCTTCGAGAAACCGTGAAGGCAGACTTTCAGATAGGTTTGAAAGCAATCTTGTATGGTCCCCACTGTGCTTTTTAACCCTAGGCCATTGTCCAATAATATGTCTAGGCTCGTGTATACCGTCAATTCCTGTTCTTTGAAATATCGACGCCAAATTATAAACCATTAGGAAAAGTCAGTCAGGCAATGTTAACTTGCTGAAATGTTTATTGAAATTATATGTTGAGGACATAATTTAATTTTTTTTTTAAATTAAAAAATGCCAGATTTTAAGTCAACTTATAAATCTTTCTAATGAATGATAAAATATCAAAATAAAGTGTATGGTTAAGTTAGTAAATTAATCATTGTTTTATTTCACGTTAACTGAAGCTTTAAAATAATATAGGCCTATATATACAATAATTGCCAACTAAAATAGAAATATAATTAAATGAATTAAACTGATAGTAAGCTTTAAAAATGTATTATAAGTCAAGTAGACTAAACTCATAATCGTTCTTCGGAGTTTTAATACTCTTGTACTATATTACCTTATATGTGGAAATCAAGAATTTTAATTCTAGAATGTATACTTACACTACTCAGTAATCTCCGAACAATAATGTCGCAAATGGTGGTATTTTGCTTTTACTAAAAGGTTCACGAATTATTTTAAAGACTTAAAATTCTTATTGCATAAGCATGTATAGAATTTTATACACAGAAGTATATTTTGAATTAGATCTTTTCCGTTCAAATTTTTCATAAAACACTAAAGATAATTTTAACTTCTTTGCTAATTTAGTGTCGGTGTCAAACTTAATTTTAAGTGAAAATATCATCAACCAAAAGCTGACATTAGCTAGATACATATAAATATAAGCGAAACGTTTTATTTTCGTGTTAACGTTATTCCATTGTACGATGAAAACCGATTAATTTGTTAACATTATATATATGATGTACTCCATAAATCTACAAGGAAGAAATGGTTTGCTTCCACTTAAAGTATTCCCGGTGGAGGCATGTCACAATTTCTTTCTCTGCATTTAAAAAAATATATAGGGTTCGATCCCCGGTGGAGGCATGTCACATTTTCTTTCTCTGCATTTAAAAAAATAAATGCATATATGTTCTATATTTTATATAAATTCTTTAATCGAAAATAAATCTTAAAATTTTTTGTTCAGTTAATTTGGTCTAAATGCTAGATATTTTTAATCACGTGATAAGGATCGCTATAACACATTTGCCAATCTCTTAAAAGCAATGCAGAGATTAAATCCAGTTTTCTTTGGCGGCTTGTAGGGCTACTTTCTAAAAAGTGGTCTTTAAGTGGTTGGCTCGTTTGTTTGCTGCCCATTAAGGTAGAACACATTAGAGTCACATCGGTCAATTCGGACAAATAGCCATTAGATACAAGTCAATGATATATGTAGTAAACCAGTAATTATCTGATATAGATCGCCTGTCAAAATGTCATTTATCTTCAAATGTGCCCAATCTTTAATGTTTTTATATTCTCATGTATTGTGGTCCCTGAGAAAAGCTATGTATGCATGCATGCCCCAACGGACTTCAAGAAATTTGATATGCTTATGCAGTGTAATTTTTGGTTATTACCTTTCATTTACATGGTGCATTTATAAAAATATATATATATTTTTATAAATGCAGAGAAAGAAAATGTGACATGCCTCCACCGGGGATCTAACCCGAGACCTTTGATTTTCATATAAATGTAGAGTAAGTACATTTTGCATGCCTACACAGAGGATCGGATCCGCGACGTTTGGTAAGCAGAGCCAACATTTAATACAAAATATTACAAGTTTGGATTAAAAAATAATTACGTTTACATTGTCTGAGTCAGAGAATAACAAATGTTGACTATAAATGTGAAGTGTTCTATCAGAGAAACTCCATATAAGTTTATGCTTAAACCTTTAGTTTTGCTCATCAATTAATTTAGTCATCATCGGATAGGCTACCTTTTTCTTAAAATATAGTTTCTACATGACCACATAGTCTCATATTTAGAAACGCTTAATTTTCGACTTTAATTTTAGTCTTTACTACGTGCCTTTATAAGATTTTCAACACGAGTTTCTTTCCTATTATTTTATCAGTTGATTTGTGGCAAATATTGCTTTTAGATTTAATGGTAAAATACAGCATGCTCTCATCCATGCCTTTAAACTAATTGGCGTATTTGAAAACTTTTTCTGAACATCAACAAAACTGTTGTTTTTGTATGTGTTTCTTTCAGCTTTTGGCAAGCGGAAGCAACTGTATTTCCTTTTCTAACTTCTTGATTTACTAGTCCTTATTAAATTTGTTTTATTTCAAAAATGGTTTGCGAACTGTCCACGTGATCATTCATTTAAGTCTAATTTCAAACCATCTGGCTTTTCTGTGAACGGACGCCTGGTTAATCTTACTGATATGAATCTTTCTTATTTTAATTTGACTGATATATCAAAGTTCACAGTAGTCGTGTTAGCATAGAGTGTAAGATTCAGGCTGCATAACATAGATAACCCTCAAATCCACCACAATTTATACGGTTTCTTTCAACAAACGCATAAATATTAACTTAACAGATTGAGCGACACTGACACAACGATTCCATACATTTGTATAGTAGACTTATACGTTGTCAGAGGGAAATCAGAGTAGGAGGAACATATGTATGTATCTATCATGATAAGAAACACACCGGCTAAGTATATGACTAAATTATATTAAAAAAATTAGAGTTCCAGTATTGGAACTTTATTATACGTTTTGTATACAGAATCTTTAAACAGAGTATATTGTTAACCATTTAATTAAATGTTATGATATAATTGTCTCCCTTATAGTATTGATTGTTTTGTATATTATTTTAACAACGCAAAGATAAAAAGAACAAATTGGATCTGATGACAAACGATATTTCATGCTCGTAGCTGAATGCATGTTAAAATAATTTATTAACAATAAAATGTTTCAATGTCTTGTGTGATTGTAGCATTTGGTTGCCAATACCTCTATTCAAATAAAGGCAAGAAAAAAAACTTAAAGGTGTCAGTAAAAATTGAACAGTTTTAAAGTTCATTTTAAACGGTTCTAATAATATGCTAAGTAACGCATGTAAGTTTCAAGTATTTTTTTTATGATTCTTTGCATGATTGTCTAATTGGTGGATATATCATACTGCTTTTTGTCAAAAGAAACTTTTCCTCCCGTCGAGAAGTGAAATATTGGCGTGAAGTATGTAATATAGCATTGAGAAGGGCCCATTAGTTTGAGACTCTGATGGAAGACGTCTGGCTTTCGTGTTTCCTTTTTTGAGTTTGTATTTTGTGAATGTTTTTACTCAGTTACGGCTTAAGTGTAATCCCGATTAACATAATAGTCAGATGGACGGCTATTTCTGCTCACTTCTATTGCGTGTTTTGTCGACTCGTGATAAATACCCAGCCTAAAGGAGTTAACCAGATGGCTGTTTGGAAAACTTATGTTGAAGATCAAAAGGTTTGTGAGGCAATAACGATGACATAGCGCACTGTCCTCCATCACGTTACAGCTGCGGACTTAAAGGCTTAAACACACACTTATACGTGGTTTCGAAGAAGAGGGTGGGGGAACACTTTGGCACATGCTTAACACATTACTGTAGTGTGTTTAAAACGAGTGCTAAAACAAGACGTGAGTGGTTTATTCGTGGATAACAACCCTCAATGTCCTTCAGCCAAACAGTCAGTTACGATTGCTTCTCAATCAACCCGTCCAAAATCACATTATCATTATTCATTATCACATAGTCCCAACTATATAATCAGGACAAGAGAGCATAATTCTGTTCTGTAATAATAAGTAAACATAAATATGCTGTGAAACAAAAAATAGATTTTTGTTTTTAAAATTTGGTGCTAAGCATAAGCTGTTTGCTAATTTACATACAATGATATAGTCATTTGTCCCATACATGTATTCTACACGCAATGTGTTTTCAGTGTTGAAAAATACGCTTAAATTATTTGACGACAGTACTGTTTACAGGAACAATAACAGATAATCAAATACGATTTGAACTTTATTTGTTTTGGGTCTTTTTTTAGTTTATATTCCGCGCATTTAATCGAGCTGTCTCCAAAAGTTTCGAATGTATCGAATCTTTGTATGAGTAAAGTGCTAAGAAATTGCACGATCAAAGGCAGAATTATTCACCGTTAAAGTACCTCTGTGTTTAGTTCACCCAGATATAGGATAGTTTTATTGCTGGCTTGAGGCTCGTGTCTTTATAGTGTTTACAAACTTCTGGTAGAACAGCCGGGACTGGAGTCCATTCAGACTCTATTACAGAACCAGTACAGACATCGGCTATAAAATTTGTCCACTTAGAAATCTATTCATCTTCATATATTTATCTCCACAATTACAGCCCTCAGATAGCTGGGACGTTTCGCTTGATATTCTAAGAGGGTATAAGCGGTAATTAGAGGAAGGGCTTGCATGTTTTGACCACACGATAACACCCCTCTTCATTAAGAGGAGAATTGGAAGGAATAGTTTATAACAGTCAGCTGTGAAGTAAATCTGAGAGAGTTTACTGAAGCAAGAATTTACGACTAACAAGTGGTGTGTGAGAGGGTCGATGAAGGGCGAGTCATAAGGGTGTTATATCACAGGAGTGACAGGGCACAGTGGTGGAGCAAGACCCCCGGATCACAGCGGGCTGCTCAACTTAACTCCCCTAACCAATATCGTCTATCAGCTTAATTAATTAAACGGTATCATCTTCTTATTTAATTACAGGAACTTATACGAGCAAAACCAACAACTGTGTCCAACAAGAAGCAGGAGGTTATACTGAACGCAAACGACAGAACAGACTCCCATCTTGTCCCGGGGAGAAAGAAAAGTCTCAAGGGGAATAATGTCTCCGTGGCCTACATCACAAAATCCAATACAACTGCACATTCCCTACATCAGCGAGTTGGGAATTAAATTTTATTAAGAGCATTGCAAAAAAATCTGTCAATGTAACTGAATATTTTGTACCCATATTTTTAGTTTTTATCTTTGGATGTCTTACAAATGTCAAGAGTAAACTTGTAGAATTAAGCACAACGTACAAAATATACTAATATTTTACCATAGCTTAAATTTACATTATGTCAGTTTTGGGCTTTTCTGATTGTTATTGCTTTTCCAGTTGCTCGCCCAAGTAAGCAAATACACATATAATACCAACACTTTGTCAATGTAGCGGAAATACAGCAAACATAAATTCTAATAGATGAACAAAAAATTAAAAAGACACAGTTTGGATTATGTAATCGTTTGTTATGGTATTAAATATGTGTGCCTAATAATATAACTATATACAAAAATGTTAACTATATGTATATTCATGGTTTTAAATCAACGACATGTTTCATAGGGGAAGTAATAATCGCGAAAAATTAAAACTGTGTTAATTGGTGTTATTATGAATAGTTCTATAATATTCACAATTGTAATATAAAATGTAGAAGTTTCTGCGAGGCTTAAAGGTAACATATGTAACCTATATGTATGCGTAGTAAGGTTTTTGGTAGAAAAGAGTATGTGAGATATGTTTGTACATCTTGTAATTTTTCCCATATGTGAAAGTCCTTAGACCAAGGTCTCTATATCAAGGGTGTTTGAGATGTATGGAATAGCTGAGAAAAGTGAGAATAGTACAACTATAGCCTCGTTAACAACATACCACCCTCACCCTGTAATTCATAGTGACCACGTTAAGAAGAGGAAATATTAAAGATGACAGCCCCTACCTTCCGAACAATGTATGGGAGAATATAGATGGCACAAGAATGCATGTTTGGACAGAGACTAGATGGTATTGCTACAATGAGGTGACAGACACGGGTACACGTCGTTATACTATAGGTACACACATGTCCCAACCAGTTAGTATAACTCGTTTACTACAACTATACTACAACTGTTTGAGTGTTCTCTATACTCCAAAAACTGAGTGAGATACGGGATATACTCCACATTTGACAAATGTTAAAATAAAAATATAAAGTAGAAAGCCTACTAATTATACTCAAAATCATATTTTTGTAAAAAAAATACAAAGGAAGGCATAGTTTTAGTAGGACCTACGTATATAACAGTTTCTATTTGAATATATTATTTTATATAAAGACATTATTGCCAAGATTACAAAAAAAATGTTTCAGTTTATTTAGGAATATTTATTGGTATATTTAAATGTTTTATTTAAAAAAATATATAATGTTCATTCTATTATATAGAAATATTGTTTATTATACTATTCATGTAATTAATAAAAGCCGCAAGTCATTGTAATCATTACATAATACACGTTGCATATTTTAAGCATCCCAGGAAAATTCAGCCATCTGTGGATGCAGGAAACATTTTTCTCTGTCTAAGTGTAATAGTAATACTATATAATAAATATAAGGGTATTTAAATATATATATGTATGTATTAAACGGTTACTTTTTTAAGTTTTAACAAATTTATCCTATATAAACCTAACGGATATATGTAACTAAAATAACACTTTTTTGTTTTTTTTGTCGAAAGGAATTTAGTTATTTAGATTTTTTTTACCCCAAGCCCATTCGTTGAAAGCAGTTTCAAGGGTATCGCCAGCAATGTGTTTAAAACATGAAAATAACACCATTCCAAACAGTTTAAACAACCTTAACATAAAAAAGAGACGAAAGTGGAAACAAATTATATAGTAGGTCAAAATTGCTACCAGCATGAAGACGTTTATTTTAAATTAAAACTATATTGAAAAAGATGAGAAGAGGGATCTAGATTTAAAAAAAAAACACGTATTAATAATGATAAAAATTTACAAAGGTATTTATTACCATATATATGAAAACTATTTTATTTTTTGTTAAGTTTAAGGTTGGGTTGAGATCTGGACAGTACTAGTTTCCTTATTCATTCATTCGGCATCTTTTAAAGTTTATTTAGAATATCACCATTACAACAGTCACGTCATACATAGGTTCCATTCATCTTATTGCCACATAAGACAATATTATATTAAACTTACCAGCTGAATCGGATCCATCCAAACCATCAAAGGTTTTACTAGCCATCTCCATGAGAGCATCAAGCGGAGAGACGGATTTGTCCAATGGTAGAGGCCTCACGTTCACATTAATATCTTCATCATTATCCTCATCATCTACATCCACGTCTGAAGACGACGTGCTGTGGATGATATTATCTTGTCTTTGATCTGTGTCCCAAGGCCGAACAATCCGCGAGCCATTTTGTACTGATAAATGATTATTTTGTCTTTGTAAAACTGGAGGACTAGAACGATGTGATTTGGGTGATGCTCGATGTAACCGATGGTGTCTGTTAATCCGGTGACCATTGAAAAACCTGGGCGAGTTGCCCTGAATACTAGATGGCAAACGTTGACAAACTGAATTGAACAAAGATACGGGATAATGGCTGAACAGCGATGTTTTCAGAGATGTTTTACGGTGAGAACTATGCTGCCCTAAAATGTCTTTGATACCAAAGGATGTGAAGGGTCTATCCGGGTTCCTGGGTGGGTTTAATCTAATCATGGCTAGTTTGTGGATGGACTCGTATTGCGGGACACATCCACTGTCTTCGCAGTCTGATATACTACTGTTTGATGACATCGCAAATACTTGTCCGCAATCTGAAGTCTTGAATCAAAATCACCACCAACTGAACAAAAGTAACAATTTACCCCTTGCACATCGAATAGTTTTAAACTTCTGATTCAAACTCTGTCAGTAGCTACAACTCGTCTGAAATATTAACTGGGGAAGAGGAACATAAACTAGGCTAGGACGATTGCCTTCCAGTGTCTGGGTCCGCCCCCAGAAAGTTTTGGCATCACTCAAAGCCAAGCGGAGCAGTGAGTGACAGACTTTTGTATGTACTCTCTGCTCGGGTCCCTATGAGTAGCTCCCTACGCTGGTCACAAACTCGAAATTGATAGTCTCTCTTGGACTTCTATTAGGCAGTATATCTTCTGTGGCCAGTTGCTTTTCAAAACCTCTTTAGCTCCTCAATATGTCAATCTCCCGCTAAGCTCATGTCGTCTGCTCCAGTCAATCTTTGGGTGGTGAATATCACACCGCCAGAGTAGTTCTTTCCCGGCATGCACCTCGCCGGGCTGTAATTGCCTTGTAACAGGTCGGATTGGTTGATAATT
This sequence comes from Tonicella lineata, assembly GCA_034781015.1. Taxonomy (NCBI): domain Eukaryota; kingdom Metazoa; phylum Mollusca; class Polyplacophora; order Chitonida; family Mopaliidae; genus Tonicella; species Tonicella lineata. The sequence continues at coordinate 9,248 of JAVFBY010040572.1, forward strand.
GAATTAGTTCTATGTTGAGCAAGCCATTGTCGCGATTCTCATCAGTGAAGCTAATTAGTTAGGTAAATCAGGAAAAGTTATTCTCGTTAAATAGAAATAGCACAAGACAAAGATTTTACACCCATCGTCAAGTGATAAATAGTTTCGTCGTTTGGAAATTAGTAGCGACAAAAGAATACGTCTTTAAGAGCACAATTAAAATTGTAAACATTAGCGAAAAGTCCTCTGAATGTGCACACACCATTTCATCTGATATATTATATTAAACATGTCGTTTGTGTTAGATTCAATTTTAAAATAAGTTAATTGGTATTATGTTTTTGTTATATTTTTTTATAGGAAAAATAATAAGATTGTTTCTTTAATTGTTTCGTGTGGTTATGTTTAGAGATCTTTAAGAAAACATAACCCAAGATTACTACAGACGAAGAAGTATGCCATGAAGTGTTTTTCTCATTCAGGCACACACAAAGACGTCGACTGCTGCATGATTTATTTGACGTACATATTCACCACGTTCAAAGGTTTCTCCCACAACAGAACGGCCATGCCCCATTGCATCCTGACGTGGCTTCCGTATAGCAATCGCTTATACTGTCTTTTGTGTTGCCAAAAAGGCGGCAACAGTTAATTAAAAGGTTTAGGCCGTACTTTTGACTCCTGACCAAGTAGCATTTGTCGGTGTAGCCTGAGGGTAAACAACAGAAAAACCAACTGGCAGCAAGATTTGTTTGTAGATATTTTTTAGAAAGTTTGTTTTTATACAATTCTCTTTCGAAATATACTAAAGTGCTATAAATTTAACAGCTTTTTAACTTTACATGAGATAGCAAGACTCTTCAATGAGAAATCCCACAATTCGATATACTATGGGTTTTGTGGGCCTAATTATTTTCCAGACTCCCACAACTCTCACATCCCAAACCCCCTTACTGACAGACATTGCCTGTTTTCTATTTGATACTGCTTACAAGTTTAACCAGCCTCTTAAGCGTTGACTGTCAGCGATTAATCATCCTAACTCGGTTCGTTTAATCCACGGTTTATGAAAGACAATTTTCGTGTCTGTCCATGAGGCGTAGAATGAGTTACGAAAGTCTATCGTCAGTGAATTGGGAATCGAGAGAGCAGTTGTTTCTAGTTCAAAGGCCCTCCGGCTTGTTGGGTAGCGACTTTATGTACTTAACAGATGTGGTGACTGCTAGAAAAACAGTTCAAAGTTCTCTTGACTTTCAATTCAAAGTACTTAACGACCAAATGTCAACAGTCTCGGATATATATTTTTCCTCATTTACTTTGAGTGTTGAAACCCTGTGGAAATCAATTAAGCTTTGGCTGTTTGTCTACAAGGTGTCTTATTCAGCTAAGTGTGGTTGGGAGACAAGGGAGTTATCATGGAATTGGCCAACATGAAAAATCTGCCAAATTTCCTGTATCTACCGAGTTAATAGGGGAAGGGGTTGTTGATAAATACTGCAAGAGAAGAGGGGGATGTTTTCACGGGGATCCATCTGGCTCCCTTGCACCGACCCTCTAAGTGGCCGGGAATCTCTTGTTAGCAAACCATATCCTCGTCCTGCTAATATTTACTCAACATCTCTCTCAAATTTGCCTCGTGGCTGTGTTTGGAAACCATCGAAAGGATTGAAGAGCTTTAAGTAGACTGTTGGTGACCTGATAACAGATACACGAGGAGAGCACCAACAAGCCGGCGACATATGCTGATTATATTATTCCGCCATTAGTATTCCTCTTAATGAAATTAAAAGAGTGTCCCCTAGATTCGCTCAAATTATTCGTCTCCATTACTTCCAGAAGGGCCTCTTTTAAATTTGATTGTTGTCGACTGTAGAGACGGACGGTACTCCCTGCAGAGGAATAATCCAGTGGTGTAAGTGTCGAGTGCTGACTGACATGGCTCTCCGAGGATCAACCAGAGGTGTAAATAACCCGGCGCATAACCATTTCTCATTTTGATCGATTTAGCCATTTTCAATTCACAACCAAATTACATGTCCATTAAACGTGTGCCATTGTAACCCAATCTGTGGAATTGTTCCTTTTAAATCATAAAAAAACTACACATCAAATTGTCTCCATGTTCAAAGTTTTCATCATTTTTTTCGACCAATTAAAATAATTCACGTCAGATTTTACCAGTAATATCTCAACGTAATTTTTTGTGACAAAAATTTAATTGTGCAACATTTGGTAAGTAATTCTTTCCATTTTAATTTGTAGAAAAGGTTCATGAAATTTGAATAAGTTTTTGTTGAAGAAATCTAAAACCGCAAAGATGTGATATATACAGTTTTTATTTGACCATTATTATAACCGAAAATATTTCCAAACTGGCTTATTAAAGTAAATCTTAGAAAATATTTCCAGATTGGCTTATTAAAGTAAATCTAATATAACCTGCATGAGCAAATGTGAATATGCATTCAATCAAATTTATTAAAAATAATATTATGGTATATATTATGGAAACGGCGAAGATTAATTGGTGGTTGGCGCCGTGTTGTGGCGTATGTCACTAAGCTACTGTACATTTAAACTTTTACAGAAGTAAAAGATGCTCCGGCACATTTTTGGTCAGTGTTAAGAACGAGAATGTTAGCTTCTACTTTAGAAAGATTTCGGGTAGCATTCTATCTGTATAGCTGCTCTGTGTTTGTGCTCGGATCCGGTATTATTTATTAATAGTGTCTCGTACAACTAGAACTTGATTGGATTCAAATCTGTCCTCACAATAATACTTCGTACTCAGAAAGTGAGAAGTCTCCATCTCCTTTCCGTTTCCCAAGGGTTCCGCTTAAATCTGATATCGTCAACCACACTGGAAAATAATAGAATATAAGACTTGTAAGGATATCTAGAAATCGTTATACGTTAGTATCTATATAAAAGAGAAATACACACAAGCCGTTAGTCATCCTTAAAAATATTGTGTTATAGGTTATAAGTTAAATGCCCTTAAAAAAAACACTGGAACAATAAATATAATAAAAATCAATCTGATTAAGACGCATTTAGATCTGGGGACATGGCCTATGAAATGGTGTAGTTGGCCAATCGTATAGCTCCTTATCAAATCTAGAAAGTGATAAGTTATATTATTTTTGTCAAACTAGTACAGTTGTCTCTGTTCGTCACATTTGACCTAGAGTTAAGAAAACCTATTTAAAATTGTTACTTTGTGTTAACCATAGCCTGCAGTCATCTGAAGTTTTATTGGACAATTGGGACATTGATGTTTCCTGAACCATAGACTGGCTTCATTGAACATAATTTTATATGTGATGTCCCCAGATCTAAATGTGACATAACAAGTTGAGAACTGTTTAGGTCTGGTTTTAATCAGATTATGATAAAGATAATTTATCTAAGGACGTTGATTCAGTTTATAAACTAAAAAATGTCCTACTTTCCGTACTTGAAAAACACTATAATGAGATATAATTAAATTAAACAAGGTATGAGATTCTAACAACAGGGCACGTGTAATGACGAATAATCAACGAATAAGATATTTTGTGAAATAATTTTGTGCTATTTAGAAATTAACCTGTAACAGTATTTTTCTGTTCAGAAAATGTTGCGGTCAAGGTGCAGGGCCGGCATCTACTCAGAGGTGCGATTGCAAAGTTTCGCAGTATTCCTTATTTGGCAAAGAGTGTATGCAGACACGGAAAACCTTCCAGAAATAACCGAAGATGTCCATTCGGCAAGATTACTGTCAATACAAGTACATATTTTTTTCTGACGACAGGGTACTCT
>JAVFBY010040683.1:0-13026 GCA_034781015.1 Tonicella lineata
CCTCAGACCTACATCGCGACAATAAAAGACCGGGGCGCTAATGTAGATCTGATTTTAATCAGACTGCTCTAACCACCTGCCAAATTGAAAAGAAAAGTGGAATTTTAAAACATTGCCCAGGATGGTGGTAAAACAAGGGCATATATAATGTTAAAGTATCTACAGTTTAAAACGATACTGTTTAAGCAATCCCTACCAGAGTTGTTGTTTATGTCTCACATCTTCAGACTCTGTCAATGCCTCAGAAAGTAGTCCTGGTCAATATCAAATTTCCTATGCCGGCGAATTATTATTTCACCAAATAACATAAAAACAACAGGAAACGTTGCTATGAACGAAAGTAGCTCGCCTTTTAAATTATACTTTTTGACAAGTTTTATGCCGTTCATAGAAAATTTTATCGTAGAACAATTGCATCTATGAAAATGAAAGATTAAATAGTTTTCAAACATGGGTTTCGTTTTACAAAAATGTTGTAAAATGAGAGCCGTTTACATAGAATAAAGGAGACAGGTACGAACAAGCCGTGCTAGAGATTGCTATCTGGTACATGTAAGTATAGGGGTTGCACTGCTTGTAACATGTATTGCCCTTGTATTTCATGTTTTATATTAATAAATATCTGATTATCTTACAATTGCAGGTACAAAAAGCAGCTGTCATTCGAACCCTTGTACTAATGGAGGAACGTGTGTGAATACAGGTGCTGGCTTTACCTGCGTGTGTAAGGAGGGATTTGAGGGGACGATATGTGAGGTGAATGTCAACAACTGTAATCCTTACCCATGGTGAGTGTACCTATAGAAAATGTATTTCAAAATGTAGGAGCGGATGGTTGGGGCGAGAGCTTCCTGATATCCTGGTGCTCACGGAGGTAAGGAGCATCAGGCAGTAGATTTTTTCTTGTGGTGTCTTTTTTTTAAATCTTTTTTTCCTTTTTCTGTCTCGTCTTTCATGTTGCCAGTGACGTGAACAGTGGTTTCCTCCACCCATGGGTCTAAATACCCCTGAGATTGGCGTTAAACCCCAGTCAATCAATTAATCAATCAAAATGCAGGATAGGTTCCATAATGTTAGCAGGGGAGATTATTCCGACATTGAATTCAGTTTTATGACACAAAAGGCATTTTAAAGTGACACATTTTCATAACAATAAGGAGAAAATATGTCTGTTAAACAATTAAATGCGTCAATTTCAAATGCTGTTCATGTCAAATAGCTGGTTTCAAGGGTTAAATTATCTCCACGAGTCCTCATTAATTACCAAAACAAACACACCATATACAAAGTGATTCAAGATGTAATTTTTTCCTTCTTTATGTTATTTATGATTTTTTTCCAAAGTTGAACATATTTATAGCTATCCCTAGTAGTTTTATTAATGATTTTTATGTTATTTTCAGTTACAATGGTGGGCGGTGTATCGATGAAGTGAACTGGTACAGATGTGAATGTGTCCCAGGGTTCATAGGACCTGAATGTCGAATTAGTAAGTACATGTAAACTAAATATGGAACCGATGACGCGGTAATTGTGTAAGAATCAGCACCAATGGAAAAGTCGTAAAAATAAGGAAGAAAACAAAGGGAAAATCATAAATGTTGGCAAGGGAGATAATTTCACACTTGAAGCTGGTTTTATGATGCATGAGGGATTCAAAAGTGACATATTTTTTAAAATGACACTAGAAGTTTTTCTTCTGTAGCATTATTAAAATAAGTCACTTTCAAATGTCTTTCGCATCATAAAACTGGTTTTAAGTCTCAAATTATCTCCGTTGCCAACATCGATTAACGTGTATAATGACTGAAAAAAAAATATTCTGATCCGCCTATATTATGAATATGTCAATTTAACCTTATTTATATATTTTTCTCCCTCAGATATCAATGAGTGTTTCTCTAATCCCTGTGCTTATGGCAGTACTTGTATTGATGGTATTGGCGATTACAGGTGTGTCTGTCCACCTGGACGGATCGGGAAAAACTGTGATAAAGGTAGGATTTACCTGGATAAAGACTATTAATAATTGATTGATTGATTGGTGTTTAACGCCATGCTCAGGGGTAATTCACCTATGTGAGTTAAATAGAGAAGGAAACCACTCTTTAAATCAAGGTCAATTGGTCACTATACTCTATTATGCTCAAATTAATGATGGAAATTGATATTAATATTTGGAAACACCAGAATATAGATGAATTGATCGGTAGCCTCAATTCAGCATAATAAAGGCAATGTCCTCTATAAAAAGAAATAACATTGTTAGAACATGTGAGTGCACTGTTATTTACCCAAACACATTCCTACACAGTGATGGTTGTGTTGGATTGTTTTGCTAACTGTAAAAAGAACCTGTTCAGACGGTCTCCGAGAAACAACTGAAAGGGTCACATGCCTCACGTAGCACTGTGTCTGTGTTAAAATTATGTTTGTATCCACACCACTCATTGATGAATGTTGGCATGCATTCTACTGTACATGCTTCCTGGTCCATAGTATTCTGAGTGAAAAGTTTATTCTGTTTCAAAGCTGTCAAAGACAGAACAAACCCTTGGTGCAAAAGCAAAGAGAAAAATTTTGGTAATATGGCTTAATTGTCTCCCTTTATTCTTGACAACATTTTAATAGATCAATGTCATTTTTCACTTGTATAAATATTCAATATGTTTGTGCCCTTAAATTAATGTGCACATTCAACAGTTTGTATAGTGTTAGTTAGTACGTGCATCAGCAAAACACTAAACAAATTAAATAATAAGCATTAAAATATTTTATCTTTCAGTTTTTGGTCAGATCTCCACCCATCAATCTTGCACATTCAATTATCAAGTTTTTTCTAACAACGCCACCTGGCAACATGGATGTAATAAATGTTCATGTAATAACGGAGCTGTCACATGTTCAAAGGTAACCAATCAGTACTCACCACTTAGTTCCCCTTAAATCAAATCTTGCTCTACTTGCTTTTGCCACTCTGATAATTTAGCCCGGAAACAGTGTGTCTATCTAAGCTTGTAATGAAATGGTTTCCTTCAAAACAGAAAACTGTTTTGTTTTTTTTTTTACATTACAATGTTCAGCCTTAGTGTTGAGAAACCAAACCAAACCTAGGATTATAACAATGGATAATTGGATAAGAACTTTTTGGCAAGAAATTCTAATTGTTAGAAAATATTCTTGGTAAAGGGTTTTTGCAAAGGGTTTCCCTAATTTTCTTAATAAATCTTAGTAAGATATATGATCAAAAAAAGCTTGGATTGTCTCTAACTTTTAAAAATTTAATAGCTAAATAATTATTATGAACAATTAATTGACCACTTTTTCTTATTTCTGAAAAAAGGTATGGTGTGGGCCCCAGAATTGTCTCTCCTACTCCAACCACTCCACTCCCAGATCTCCGTGTCGTGAGGATGAGACCTGTGTCATACAAACTGACCAGACCTGTTTCACACCTCCCTGTCTCCCCTGGGGTGAATGTCGTCCCATGGACCAGGTTACAGACCCCACCCCTCGTGACATCAAGACGACTTGTCTGCCCAACTCAGCAGAACTCGGCAACAATTGTGCAAAAATCACACTGGTCTTTGATAAATCAAAAATGCCCTCTGTAAGTATGCATGGTCATCGACCTATTCAGTGTAAACTTAAATAACGCAGAGAACGCTTTTCGATCCTTCTATGGCACTGACATGACTTTTGTGATTTTTTCACACAAAAAATACACATAGTCAATCATGGTATTAACCGTATTTACAATCATGGTAAAGTCTGTATTATGTCAGGGGTTGAAATCTTGTGATTTCCCAGGTTGCCATAAAACCCGTTTTACAATTTGTTTGGTTGTCCTTCCCCATCTATTCCATGTAAACTTCCAGACAAATTAACCCGCCCCCTCTAAAAAATGTGGTTATTGGAACACATATTTTTCTGGACCTGTACATATGTCCTGATGCAACAACCTCACTATATTAATTTCAGTGCCATAAAAAATCTAAAAGTGTCCTAGGCGTCATAAGTTTCTGAAAGGGTATATTGAATATTTTCACTTCTTCCGAAATAACAAAACTTAGGTTTTATCAGAAAAGTATAGCTATTAGCTAGATATTTGGGGAAATTTTAACATCAGAAGCATTGAATACTCATTTTTAATAGTTTTTGGTTTTACAATTAGTACTTTTGATTGCCTGATAGTGTTAATGTCTTTATGAAGATTCAATGAAAGAAATCTGCATTATAATTTTTTGTTTCAATTTATTTTAGGGTGTTACTGTGGAAACTGTTTGTCGGACATTACGAGAACTTCCAGTCATTCAGCAATTAGCCAAAGATAAAGCACTTATCATTCTCTGTGGACTACAGAAAGGTCATTCGGACTCCCTGGAGGTCACTGTGGTAAGACAACCTGCATCTCAAAGTCATATTCCTAGGAAAAAAGGATCTATGCTACATGTAACAGAAAACAATAATTAAAAGAAGGGCCTTTTAATCTTTAATCTGATTATATTATGCCTATTCCATGGACTTTTATGTACTAGTGGGAATACAGATGATCATGCAGGGGCTGGTTACTCTGTACTTTACTCTGTGCTTTATAGTTCACTGGATTATAGATTGAGCAGATGTTTACTATTCTAATGCTGTGTTATAGGTAATCAAGCATAGTCACGTTTTTATCTTGTCAATGACTATATATAAAATGGTTGTTGGCTTCTCGGCATGAATGTAACTCACCCGTGACAACTTGATTTCATAGTCATAACTTGTCTCTAAAAAACATGATGGTTTGTCATTTTTTATTAATCGACCTTCCTGTGCCAGTGTGATTTACTTTCTCAAAATATACATATAAGTTTACATATGATTTGAATATTAAACTGTAGGCCTAACATAAATCATCATTGATCCATGATAGAGTGAATAGTGAAGGACTTTATAGACTAAAATGACAAGTTGTCGTTATTCCTGTTATGAAACATGATAATAGGTATTTATATTGTTGTTATTTTTTGACAGTCCTTAGATAGAACTGATGAGGCTGACGAGGGAACGGTAACAGTGGTCGTTAAACAACTAGCCAATGCTGTCAGTCACAAAGCCAGCAATAATAGTGCCCTTGCTGCTGTCATGAATGTACGCGTAGACATTAATCAACCAACTTCTGCAAGTAAGTGAATGTAACGTTTATCAGCTAACAATGAGCCTAACCATTTAGACTTCAAAGAAGAATTTCAAACCACTAGCACACCAGCTCTATCTCAGAAAAAACACATTAACAGGGGATTGATTATCATATTAGCAATTGGTTGGCAGGAGCTTCCTGATGCCCTGATGTTAAGGGCATCAGAAATTTGATTTTTTTGTGGTGCCCTGTTTGTTGTCCTGTATCCTGTCAAGTTGGGTTCATTTATAGTTGAAATACTCATATTCATTTTATTATTAAAGACTTAAATTGTGATTGTTTATTAAGTTTTTATATTTATTTTCAGAACCCTCATACTTGGTACCTGTGATTTGCAGTATTATTGGTTTAATAGGATTCGTAGTCATTATTATTGTCCTATTAATGCACAATAAACAACGATGGAAATCTCGGGCAAGACGCAGGGAGGCTGAATACACTCAACAAAAATCCAACAATCAAAATGAAGAAAATTTGAGGCGTTATAAAAATCCCCTCTTTGAAACAGACAAAGGTGGTGGAACATCGCCTAATGAAGGGAGAGAATCAGATTTCTTTGATATTGACCTTGAAAAATATGAAAAAAGTCCTCGGCGGACAAATCTGGAGAGGACTGAACTGTCTAATGATTGGACAGAAAATAGCCTCCAACCAAAAACTCTCCACAAAAAGAACATTAACATTGAAATTTCTAGACAATTAGCTCCGTCTAGCTCTTCATCATCATTATCGTCAGGAGGAGAAATGATTGTTTAGTGGAAAGTTTCATCATCAAATACTAAACCACCAACTATGTGATGTCTTTATGTCCCACACGCCGCAATTCATATAACAAATTATACAGGATGTGTCGTGTTTACAGTAAAATAATTTTGTGAAAGAAAAGGCTTTTTAAAAGAAATCCAGAAGGGTCATGCAGTTGAACTTAAAACAATTGAATTTGGAGAAGAAATTCAAGAATGTGTGGCCTGGAATGTGTCTAAATATGTATACGATTGAAAAAGGAAATCCATAGAAATTGGATATAATATTAATAACATAACAGAGGAAGTGATATAGTAGGAATTGAGCGAATCATTATCTTTTTTTTTGCGTGAGAAATCTTAAGAACAGCTCACCTACAGAAATAAATATGCCCTGTGAATTATTGCCTGTCACTACAAATACAAGAAATGAATTCCTTGTAGGGACAGGATTTAAAGAATTGTGTCAAATTGTTTTGTGAACAACTCATGTGAACTGGAATTAAGAAAGGATAAACTATATATCTATTGTCCGGATTTTGCCACTGTGAGTTAAGACAATTGATATGTGAAAATAAGACAGTATTGCAAACGTTCTTTTAACATGTAGATTCATTTTCTATAGATTTTAGCTGTATTTTTATAAAACATGACATTTTTTTCTTAGCATGACATCACAATATCATTTCATCTTATTTCACATTTTTAATCACCCATCATTTTGATACAAAATTTTTATATCATTCATGTAGTTGATAGTAGGATTTGTTTAATAATCAGAGTTAATAATTTGTCATTGTTATGTTAAAAGAGGGGAAAAGGTAAATAACAAATGGGTACTTTGGAAACTAGAATAATATTTGGCAATTCCATACATATCAAATTATTTTGGTTGTCCACGGTGAGAAATGCTGTAGATTATAAAACATGGTTTAACATACTATGGGGGCATCCAAGTTTGACCAAACCTCTTCTGCAGTGGAGGTGAACAAGGTATTAACGCTCCACTGCTACCTATTAACGCACCACTACTATCTCCTTTGCAGGCGATTTAATATAGACAATACCATGAAATCACATGCAACAGAGGTGGTTAACTGGTAGTAGTAGCGCGTTAATACCTTGTTGGTCTCCACTGCAGAAGAGGTTTGGTCAAACTTGGATGCCCAAAACATCCGTGGACATCTAAAATAATTTCATATGTATGGAATTGTCATGTGTTATCTAAAGTTTCAGAAAAACCCCACTTGTTATTTACCTTTTTTCCTCTTTTAATATTGTTCATGTCATGAGTTATCTAGTCAGCATGATTGTTAATATTGAGGATTTCAAATTTATGCAAAAACCGGTTGTAAAGAAAAGAAGGTAAAAGTATTGTCAATTTGCAAGAAAATGTAGTTATTTTTTATGCAATAGGTTAAAAATTGCAACTTATTTTCTGTGAGCTGGCTCATGAAGCAGTTAAATCAACTAAGATGAAAATAGTGAAATTGATCTCAACAACATTCATCATTTCTGTGTTTGCAGTGTTTTTGCTATTTTGGGAAAACACTTTCTTATCGCTTACATACCTGCGTACAAAGAACAAAAGTTCTGACAATTTTTTTTAAAGATTTGTGTAAAGTTTCAATGGTTATGTGTATAAGTGTAGTTTTGACCCATTATGTGTTCACTACAAAGCACCCCAAATGTGTACAATTAGGCAAATCTGTCAACACATTCTAGATCAGGAAACCTGAACATATGGGTGGCAACACCCTAGTGCTCATCTTTTGTGTTTAGAGCGATGTCAAAGGTGGTTTCCTCCACTCATTGGGCTGGCACTCCGTCATAAAGGTAAAATATGTGACACACATAAAACCCTAGTCAATCAAACAAACAAACTGAAAAATCAAGGTGTCCTATGATTCGGTGCAGTGCCTGACTGAGGTTCGTGGGTTTAATTCTTATACAGCTTGCCAAATTTTCTGAACTAAAAACCTTACTCAAACTTTAAGAAAGTGTTTTCTAAAAATTAAAAAAATGACACGACAATTATTTCATCATTTGATTTGAAGGAGTAAATAATAACAACATTGTAAACCTTATTCTCCAGACTGAAGTTTACAAATTGGTTTAAAGTGCTGTTCGAAAAGAAATTTACTTTCCACAATCTCCATCCAGATCAGTTTTTATAACATGGATTGATCAGGGTCACGCTACAGGCAGCAGATCATGACTTAATTTTGTATAAATCACATTTCTACTATTAACGATACCTTTTTAAGGTCAACTACATACGATTATATTTAGACTTGCTGTACCGCCCTACAACAATTTTGATGCAATTTTATTTTTGCTTTACATTGACTTGCATATTTTAGCCATGATTGGGTTAGATTTTAACACCATGTAGGTATCTGTACCTATAGTATTAAACCACACTGACAAATCTAGAATTAGAAATGGTTTTGTTTTTTATCAAAGTAGATTTGACTGTCCTGTCCAAAATGATTGTATATATTGTAAATATAAGTACTGTATATGAAAGAATATTTATAAACATACATATACTCATTTTCGTTTTTAGATTGATGTAGTAATTTATTGGTTAAAAAAAGCAGTAAATTCCTGTACGGTACAACATTCATTCTTTTTACCATTTTGTTCAGTTCATTTCATGTCATTAATTTTTTTTGTATAATATAACGTATTTCATTTATATATGCATGAAAACAGTGAAAGTATTTGTGTAAATACATATGACTTTGAACTGCTTACATAATTATTTAAAATAACATTTTATGACTCATTTCTGGTCATAAATTTCCACAGAAATCAATTACTAGTATTGTGAAATCTAACCTGGGTTTTGTAATGTTTATGTTTTTACTTTTGTATAATATTTTCTTTCTTTTTCAATTTTCATGACAAAAGAATACAAAGTGCTCACCTAATTTATGTCAGTTTCTTTAGTTAGTAATTTAATGTTAGACTTGTTTATTTATTCCTTAATTTATTTAAATGAAAATGTTTTTATTTCATTATGGTTAATATCAACAACATCATAATTTTATGTTTAATAGTGAAAATTTTTCTGGGGTTTTATCTTTGTGCAAAGTTAAGCAGTTTAATACCCAGATCTGATTAATTGCTTGTTCAATTTCCACAGGTGGATTCATTTTTAAGTCAATTTTATATAATTTAAATTATTCATCTCAGCAGTGCTGGAAGAAGTAGCAGAGTGGTCTGCCCTCGAATTGATTTTGATAAGAATTTACCTTTTTAAAGTTTTTCTTCTAACAGCAGTGCTGTTCAAACTTCATACTCCATTCAGTGTAACAGTGTTCCTATTGTCATTTTCATGTTAAACTCATATTCATTTTAAAGGAGTTACTGCTTGTCATCGATCATCATCTCACTCTTCATTTGTGTGAATTTTTGTCCACATTGCCGATAGACTTCAAATAAAGACTACCTACAGTTTGTGAGGAACATACAAATGTCTTAAGTTTCCATTCTGTAAAAATTATAGCCTACATGTATCTGTTGTTTAGGTGTAAAAGGGATTAAATGAAATTCTATTTATCATTCTAGAAGCCAAAAATCTCAACCTTTATTAAAATATCAACCCGTAAGATGTATGTTTTATACAATACTTATAGATACAATAGGATCACGTTTATGAAATAAATTATGATTTATATTATGTCATGTGTGAAAGATAGCATTGTTAATGTTCATTGCCAGTTTATCAACGTCACAGCAGGGATTTTTGGGCTAGCCAATGTAGCCGATCCCTATATTACCCCATTTGGTTAAAACCCTCGTCTGTATATAACCGGCATGGTCACAAAGAGGCTCCATTTATGTAGTGATATGCACCAAATTGAAGCAAATTATGCGGTCATCAATCGGATAATTACTACTGTAAGACATGACTATGTCATACAACAACAGAGTAATTAAATTTTTTTTAATCTTAACTACCAAATGTAATTGTGCTTAGATTGAAGTTCTATTTATTATTTTTTGACAAACTATTCACATTCACACAGATTTCCAAGGAGTATGCTTTTCCGTAAAAGGGGGTTTCCCACCTTGGAAATAGTGCACGACACTGAAAGCTTGACATGTCGCCTATTTGTTCAAAAATTCTAGTCTGCGTTGAAAAGCTAAATAGCTGAAATCCCTTCTGCAGGCTTCCTCATTTTCAGAGCTTCCGGGGCCTAGGCGGCCCCTAGACCGACCACCCGGCGCCACCCTTGGGCAATTCCTGGCTACGCCACTGACCATCGGCTCACTTGAATACAGGTCAAAACGTCCTCTATCAAAACGTCCCCTAGTGCTTTCACTGTAATACAATGTAACATACGGAGTGGCAATTAACCCCTGATGGGCAATTTGTTGTTATTTGATAATCGGATTTAGTTGTTGATTAACTGTTAAATGTAGTAGATACTGGTAGCCTACATATACAAAGTGTATAAGTATATACATGAAACTAGAAACTTGATAGTTTTTGGATTTTCTATTCATTATCAAAATATGTGAACAAAGGCATAGGACTATACAGTTGTTTTGTTTTTACATTTATAAAACATATACATAGACATATGTACACATATAGCACAATCACACCCGATTTTCTCTGTATTTCTCCTGGGACTGAATTTCCGATTCATTGTTGTTTTATTTGATTGACCAAACCTGAGCCCATCGCAGAGGTGTATTTTCACTTCAACTTAAACGACAAATTCAATCAATACATACATGTCTCAAAACCCTAAAACATTTTTTCTGAAGGGGTTTCGGACTTAGGGTTAGTTATAATTTAGTTGTAAATATTTTTTTTACTCCTGCTGTGGGCATATTAATATAAGGAGGGGAAAATGACGGGAGAGGGAATGTTCTACCTCATGCGTGTTGGCAATGTAAGCCATGGTAGAGATATTTATGTAGAGAGTTGGCCCTTTAAGCCAAAGTAGAGGCATGTCAAATTTTCTTTCTCTGCATTTAAAAAAAATCTATGCATATATATGTCTCTGCATATATAAAGAAATATATGAGTGTTGTGCATATTTGATATGTGTATGTATGTATGGTATAGATGTATGTATTTGTTTATCTATATATTTTGTTTTAAGTATGCTACTGCTTTTCATTACCTTTCTTAAAATTCATGTAAATCGTCATCAGCGAACTGTTTCTGTCATTTGGTACACGGCTTGTTTCTTTTCATCCTTTAGTCCTTTTTTTGCTAATGTAACTTTTTCATTCTTAGCTGATCAGCTAACCCTTTACGATTCAGCGGTTTCATTAAGACGTTCTCTCCAGGTTTAACAGATATTTGATCAAATATGGGGTTAAAAAAATAATGTTGAATAAACCCAAAGCTGCTTGGATCGGCTGTTTAATCCATCGTGAGACTAAACTATGTAAGGATGTAAAATTAGATTGGGTGACAGAATTAAAATTTTAGGAATCAAATGTTTTACCGTGGATTTCAACCAAATGAGCTTATTTAATTACAGAGAAACGTTCATCAGGAACTTAACAAATGGAAGGCAAGAAATCTATCTTTATTAGGGAAAGTTACAGTCATTAAATCTTTAGTTCTATCTAAATTAGCACATTTATTTATTGTTCTCGAAAACCCACAAAAATTATACAGAGAGGAAATAGAATTTGCTTTATTTCAATTTATTTGGAATGGTATACAAAAAATGTAGTTGTGATCGTATACAGAGAAAGATATATAAAATTATGACAAAGGGGCATTGAGGATGGTCGCTATCGAGACATCGCGTCATCATACGCTAGTGGAGGTACTATTGAACAAGGCACTACTGATTAATTGTCTTCTATGGTATTGTAAAATTTCATATTCTTACTATGAGGGTTATGCGAAATGTGATTGATAAATGTTGTATTATTTTGTAAGTGTTGTGATTATCAATTCGTTATCATGTATCTATTTATTACCTGTAGTTTGTCACAGTTTTTATTATTTTTCTATTACGTTATGTTGTCAATTGTATATGTGCCTAAGATTGTTAGTTGTAAAACAAAATTGTCTGAGTTGTTTTCTATATGTTGTCAACTGTTTGCATCTGAGCGTGCATTATGTTAATCGTTCTAGTCAGAGATGTATTATAATGCTTTCCAATATAATTATGTAAACACTGTGTGGATTTATGTTGTGCGATGTTTGTGTTATGTGCTAGCTGCTAATGGAAACTAAAAGATCTCATAGAGTTAAAGGTGGTTTCATTCATCAGTTGCGCTGGCATGCGGTCATATGAGTGAAAAAATCTTAAGTATATCAAAAGCCGCAATCAAAGAAACAGTAAATTAACTTTTTAATAGTCGTATCTTATTTTTTCGCATAACTACAAAATTAATTTAAAACCTATAGTTTAATGAACTCTTACAAGTAGAGATAAAACTATGTCCATAAACCGGAGAGAACGCATCGGTTTTTAAATTTGTCATCAGCGATTTGGGAATGTATCACTTCGATTTATTTAGACAATTCAACATATGCTTTTCTATTAAAATGTATGTTTGTAATGTCCTCTACAGTTTGTGTATTACATGTTGTGTCAATGTAATGTTAATATATGTTCATGGCCTGCATTATTAAAATACCCAACCAACTTGTCCATGCTTTCTATGCATGTCTATTGTCAACATTGTCTTTGTTCACCACTGTCTACTGTATATAAAGGGTAAAGCAGGTTAGATCTTGCACTAGCCTAAACCCACCTTGTCAGAGAGTTTAGAGACAATTTTTTTAAATTTGAATGTTTCTAGTACGATAGCAGTTTTTATGTTTCAATGTACAAGACTTTTCATTACAAACGCGTGTACAAAGGAGAAAATATTTCGAACTGGATTTCTTAAACGTATCTAACGGAACAAATTTGTTGTCCTGTGCGACAGTCAAGATATCCCGAATTATGTTCAACTATAGGCCTAGGGTTGTATAGATATCAGACTAAAATGTATATGCGTTTGTAGTCAAAACAATTACAATATACGTTCACATGACATTATTTTTAACACCAAGAAAACTGTTTGCATGTTATGTAGATCTAAATCTTATAAGGTGTATTCTCT
>JAVFBY010040794.1:0-13024 GCA_034781015.1 Tonicella lineata
ATTTTAAGGCTCAGGCTAACGCCTTCGCCTGAAAATAAACTCGTCCACCTCAACTGTCCTAAAATTCGCAATAGACGGCTGTCGCTTGAACATTATTTCTTAAACATATATTCCTTAAAAGTTATGGAATATTCCGATGGTTCTTTATTGTATTAATATTTCCTTAAAATGTTAAAGATTTTTATACAGTGTGTTAACAAATGAACACCAGGGTTTTCTTGTCGTAGAATTTGTTGTTCTTCAAAACACAGAAGCCAGTGTTGATATGGTTTGCTATCACGTGACGCTAGCCTATGCGTCGTGCGAGAGCTTGTGTGAAAAGACGAGATTTCAAGCAAACTTGAAAGTTTGTCGTTATATGGTGGACGAAACAGCTCTCAAACAGCAATTCAACATTTTAAATACACGGTTATTGGTTCATGATCCTTGCAGATTTACTGTGTGAGGTAAGTCTTAAAAATTACATTTTTGTTTTATTTTCTTGTTATTTTAAAGCTCTAAATTTACCGACACAGACCCGACACCGCAAATAGAGAAAGTCTATGAACTCCGCTTCTTTTGGGCCCATTTCCTTGGATTAATACTACATAATGAATTAAATGGAGTTTTCTGTTTTCGGAATCTGTATTACACTGCTATTATCATTGGAACTAAAGGCTTTTGAAATATATAGCTAACATATTTTGGAACCATTTAGGTGGCAGTAAATAAAAGTTGCGAATACTATATACATAAATATTAAAAATAGGTTAAACATTAAATTAACATTTTTCATATTCGTTTCCTATATACACGTTGTCACGTATACCCGTAATAAGTCGTAATTCTTAGCAGATATATAATATCGGTTTAACTGGTCGTAAACTGTTTCAATTACCAGTAGCACATCTCTGATATAATTAACAAGTATAGACAACACATTAACATATTTTCATTTAGTTTTATATATACAGATAATACTTTCGTTGACATCCTCAATATACTCTGGTGACAATCTGTGGACTATGTCTTTCGGGCGGTTGTTCGCCAGTTAATTTCTCCAGTTCCAAGGCACCCTGAAAAAAATAATTACAGTATTAATAATTACAAAATTTTAACATTAGATTATTATTTGTATAATTACGCAATAATAAATATCGTTTAAAGGTAAATTCACGTGTGGTTTCTTCTATCCTTTGCTCCGTCACGCCGTCATAAAGGTGAAATACCCCTGATCACCGCGTTAACCTCAATCAAACAAACACAAATTTTATTTATTAATTTCAGACATCGAATCACTGTTGTAATAGAGCAACCAAAGCTTTGTCTGCCGCAATGCTAAATCATACGACATTTTCTGACAGTAGAAACAATGATGGGAAAAAAGGGAATTCATGTCTCAAATTATACTAAGTGAAGTTATACTAAATTGAAGACGATATGAACCGTGACAAATGTACATGTAAGGTTTTTATTTACTTTCAAGCTCAATAGTTTATTTAAATCGAGCGAAAAATATCGTTCACAAGAGGTAAATGTTTTGTATGGTAGGCCATCCTCGTCCAAAACATATCACGAATTATTAAATAAAATTCACGATATGCTTCTGTAACTTAACCCCAGCCAATGCAGCCCCCTTATGTTAATCAAACACATAAGCTGGGTATATCACAGATTATAATGTTGGAAGAAAAAGTATTTTACTATCCACAAATGACACATAAAATATCAGCACATACACGAGGAAAAACATCAGATTACGGAAAACAGATGCATTTCCAAATATATTTTTCTGTCTTATCATATGACTCGTGTTAACGAGCAGTTAATGTTTAATAATAAAAGCAATTTGATTTTTATTTATCGACTGTTTTTATTATTTGAATATTTCGTGAGCAATTTGGACATTCCAGGATTTAATTCTACCGAATATTGTATATTTACGAAAACATTGCGTAAACTTAGTTTAATACCACATGTTAACAATTGTGACACGAAGAGGGAAGTTATAGGAATTATTAAATCCATAATAAAAGAGTCAAGTCGTTAAAGTGTTTAGGGTACAGCTGGGGACTAATATCTAGGCTCGAGGAATTAATATTTAATAATCGAGACAACGTTAATTAAAACAGCTGCTGTATTTCTTTTTAATATTATGCATTTAACGATTTTTACCATTTTAATAAAACATATCAGTTGTACTAAAAAACGATTTGAGCCAGTAGCTTTATTTGATGAAAATAACCACGTAACGGAAAAAACAGAATTTAATCAACATTGATATTTGCAGAACACAGCTGATTGTGCATGTTTATTAAAGATATGAAGTTTTTAACCAACGGATATTAAAATGATTATGTGTGTTTTTTTAGTGAAAATTGGTAATAAAAATAAAGAGGTGCATGGTAATATAGCCGGTTAAAAAGTCAACAAAATTACTTTGCGATCCTAAAATTCTTCTCTAAAAGAAATGACATAATTTTGCGTAGTTCTAGAAATTGAACATTAAATATATTTCTGTATTTTGGGATAACAAAGGGATATACCAAAACAATGGTTTCGTCACAAAAAGTAACGAAAATATCTTTCATAACCATACACAGTATGGATTGAATTGATTTGTGTTAAACGTAAAGGTTATTAGTATTGTATGCTCGCGGCTCTTTTACGCTAGTAATAATTCTGGAACAAACCACCCAGTCAACTGGAAGTCACTGGAATTGTGAGGTTATTTGCTAGAGCAAATATCAGCAAATATAAAATAATGTTTTTTTGTTTGGTGTTTAACGCTGTGTTAAGGGGGTAATTCAGCTCGATGCCGGCGTGCCAATCCAATGGGTTTTGGTAACCACCCTCGACCTCATTTACAACAAACGAGGACATAATAAAAACAGGACGAGAAAAAGAAAACACAACACCCCAGTTTCCTGATGCCCCTTAGCTCTAAAGGCACCAGTGCATCCGAAAGTTCGCTCGAAGCAATACATTTCTTGGTTCTAAACAAGCCTACACCATTTTATGGGTGGACCTGGAGGAGTCTATTTTATAACGCTTGGGCTTACTTCACTGGACTTTTACAAGTTAATGATTTTGCCCTTTTGAGCCGATACCATTTTAATTTTCATTAATTGATAAATTGCGAGCGAGGCACGGCACTTAAAGTTTATTTTTCACACATACTTCTGTACAGTCATCCGTCTGGCGAGTTTTTGAGACACCATAATCCTTTTTGTCGCCGGTATTTGAGTCCATATAAGTCATGCTGGTTGGTGGCCAGACCACAGCTCCTTGTAAGCGAACACTTCTTCCCTCCATCAAACTCATCTGTTGCCAGCGTCTCCGGATTACACTCATAACCTACAACAGATGCTAACAATATTAAACAAGTTCTTAGAAATGCACAAAGACGTAGAGCTAGTTGTGTGCTTTTGCGTCGTACAGGGACCGATTACCACAAAGCAATTTTTGACTTAAGTCAAAATTAGAAATTGTCTTAAAACGTTTAGTTTTAAATTTAGGAATTTAAATATTTTATTATTAATTTCTCTATTCTACCTAGCCTTAAAGGTATTCCCAAATGGTCTATACCAACAGATTGTCGTAAAGTACACCATTAACTGCTGTGCGATTTTCAAAATGTTTCATTAAAAAATTCGCATTAGTTATGGATATATTGGGCTTAAAAAATCAGGTGACGTAACAAGGGGATTTTAATCGTGATGCTAATAGCATGACGCAGTGACATCACCAGGGGGGAGTTGGATAATTATAGCGTTAATTAAGACACGTTACAAGAATCAGAAATATATGGGACTTTCTTTAAACGGTAGCTTATCTTGTTATATTTATAAATTTAGCACTTTCAGCCAAACTTAAAACCCACTTGGGAGACCCTTTAAACCGAACTAATACCACCTGAAATAATCAATGTAAAAATATAAAATTGGTAATTAAATATTTTGGCTTTATTGTTAAATAAGTCTGAATCGCTTTGTGAATTGGCCCCTGGTGGTTTCCAGAGATAACACTTATATTGCTGCGGTGCAACTACTAATGGCGGAAAACCCACCCAGCTCTGGCGGTTAACTGGTAACATTCGAACTTTTGTTTTTGAGCCTACTTGACCTTCCGAACAGCAATGCATGGTAAGTGGATTGATTGATGATCGACGATTTATTGCTTGGTATTTAACACGGTGCTAAAAGCTATTTCACTTATATTACGGCTGTGTATTCAACAGTAAAACAAACATGTTCCACCTGAGTTGTTAACGGGTATGAAAAAAGATCTAAACGGATAAGATTTGTTGCTTTATGCTCAACATCACGCTTATTGGCATGGCTATTTCATATACCGACAATGTATTCATATCACGGCGATTTATTCAACAGTAAAACAACACGAGCACAAACATGCTCGTCTTAAATTTTGATAATGTGAGAATATAAACATATTGTTTTTATATAGAGAGGCTGTTAAATGTAGAATACGTACATGTATAAAAGCGACATCGGGGTGCATCTCCAGGGACGTAAGTTATTAAAATCTAAACATATTCAAGGCAGACTGTAGTAAGACTCTTCAGATCGTGCTCCTGAGTTGTCCTCTAAATCTGTGGTAATAATAGGTTTTGTGCGTACTCACAGGAGTACAAAATCAATGCAAATTTCAGTCCCTTGAGCACGATTTTGCAAGCTTTTCTGCCCCAAAAGGTACACAGTTTTACGCTGATTTCGTCGGGGGCTTTGAGGGGATTGTGTTTGTCATAGATGACATGTTTGACTCTATCAAATTTCTAGCACATTTTGAAAATAGAAACGATATGGGTATGTAGTGAGGCTTTTAACAAGTTTGTTATCTCCTTGTGTACAGTCTTGAACATGGTGTGAACTTTGCTCAGGATTTTGTGCTCCTGGTCACAGCTAAGCGTTCCTAACTCTGTATAACCTACGTTTTTGAGTACGGTCTCTTGTCGACTTCCTTTGATCATGAA
Source organism: Tonicella lineata (assembly GCA_034781015.1). Taxonomy (NCBI): domain Eukaryota; kingdom Metazoa; phylum Mollusca; class Polyplacophora; order Chitonida; family Mopaliidae; genus Tonicella; species Tonicella lineata. The sequence continues at coordinate 4,973 of JAVFBY010040794.1, forward strand.
ATATACATTTGAGTAGACTCAGTGACCTTTAGAGTCTGGCCACAAAGCTTATCGCCGATTTCGTCTGTTGCTTTGATGGAATTTCTTTTGCCACAGATAAAATGTTTGACTCAAATTTAGGGCTGATATTGACAGAAGAAACGAAAGAGGTATGTGAACATGCGTTTAAATCTACTAAAGGTTTTAAACCACTTTATCATATCCTTGACTAGTCTTTAGCATGGTCTGAACCCTGCTCAGGAATTTTAACTCAAGAGCACAGCTTAGGGCGCTCAACTTTGTTTTATAACCTAGGGTTTTGAATACGGTGTTTTGAGCACGAAATATCATCTTGTATATACTCTTTGTATTACTTATATCTTGTAAAAAATGTGTAAATAATTAACTATTATGGAAGATTTCAATGGCGTCATTTTCTAAAAAAAACTTTCCATGATACTGAACACCAAATAATAAACAAAACATTTGTCCGCGATGTAACGACAGTACCCGAAACAATGTCATAACACACCATGTGGAAAGCGAATGGCGGACACGTTTTGTATCTTCGTGAACAGTCTTGTCAATAATCAAATTGAGTGGACAAAGAAATAATATTCTTTCAAACAAAACTTATTGAAATTATTATTGTCACTAAAATCTATATTTGTACACTAGCGCTGACGGTTTGACATAAATAAAACAAATTAACATTAGTTGCGCTGCATTTCTCTAGTTAATCATGTTGGGCCACCATTTTTATCGTCTATCTCGAAGACGTTCCGAGGAATGGGGTAGAGATCGATTGTTCAGAAGAGGTATTCGAGAATATGAAGGCTGCAAAACGTATGGACCTGACGTTATCAGATTACAACATAAATATCACCAGTCGAAATAAATAAATTAAGTATTTATAAAAGTATATAGAAAGTATTTATCAAAAATGCTTACCTCGCCATTAAGAAAGCAGTAAATCACAGCTACCAAGGCACCCTGAAGAAGAAAAAAAACACAACCAGTAATAATACAATTATCAGACTGCACTTACCATGAATATACATTTATTTTTATATTATATAAGCAAATTGTTTTGTACAAATGATTGTATTAAAACTGGCTCTAGACTGGTTAACGCACTTGAACAGATTTGACTCTAAGGTTACATTTTGCAATTTACGAATTTTGAATCGGGATATTCCAGGAAACTGACCTTTCCATGACTTTTAATAAATTGATGTATTTTTTAATTGATTCGTTGGTAGGAGGTTTTTATAGTCCTGTTGCTGTTCGAGCTACGAGGCTACGACAATGTGATTGTTTGTAGAGACTAACGGAGCATAGTAACAACTACAAAAAATAGAGGGAATTAATGATTGACTTAACATTTCGGTTTACTGATCAAACGATCATTAAAAGTTATTGTTTAATAAAGAATATTAAGAACTCAGAAAAAATAAAAGTTTATTAGGTTTATTGATTAAATCACCACTAGGTTCACTGTCTCACCACTCAGCGTTTTGGTTTATTTATCAAATCTTCACCAAATCCAATAACGCATAGAAACATCTAAACAAAATGGAATACACGGCTCAACGTTTTGGTATATTTATCAAACCATCATCATGGTTCACTGTCCAATAAAGAAAAGTAGCAACTCGGATAAAAGTGAGTGAATTCATGATTGACTCAACGTTTCGGTGTATTGTTCAAACCATCAGCAGGATTCACTGTCTAATAAAGAATAGTATCAGCTTGGAACAAAATGGAATACACGACTCAACGTTTCGGTGAATTTATAAAATCATCACCATGAGGCACTGTTTAATAACACATAGAAGCAACTCCGACAAAATTGAGTGAGTTCCTTTTTGAATAAACGTTTCGATGTGTTGTTCAAACCATCACAAGAATCACTGTCCAATAAAGCATAGAAGCTAGTCCAAAAAAAGAGAGAGAATTCGTGATTGACTTACGTTTCGGTTTATTGATCAAACCGTCATCAGGATTCACTGTCTAATGAAAATTAGTAGCAGCTAAAAAAAATGGTATTCGCGACTCAACGTTTCGGTGTATTTATTAAATCGTCATCACGATTCACTGTCTAATAAAGCATAGAAGCAACTCCGACAAAAGTGAGTGTATTCATGAGTTACTCAACGTTTCGGTGTATTGTTCAAACAATCACTGTGATTCGCTGTGTAACAAAGAATAGCATCAACTCCGAAAAAATGGAACACACGATTTAACGTTTCGGTCTATTGTTCAAACCATCACCAGGGTTAACTGTCTAATAGAAAACATTAGCAACTCCGACAAAATAAAGATAATTCACGATTGACTCAACGTTTCGCTTTATTGATCAAACCATCATCCAGATTCACCGTTTAATGAAGCATAGTAATAAAAGTAACGATTCAAAAACAAAAGAAATTCAGGTTTGACTCAACGTCCTGTCATTCAGGAATTCCCTCTCTCTTTACCAATGTTAGTCATAATAAGTTATACTTTCTTATCATATCATGCGTTATGTCCTCTCTCTGTCTCATACCATGTCATTGTTATTTACCTGTACCGTGTGATGGTAGTTCGTTTCACCGATTTGGCTAACTCGCCATTTTGGCAATAAAGTAACCTCAAATACACCTTTAACACTCAAACTATTAACAAAAACATATTTAGAATTTTTCAAACCCATGTGGAATACCATTTCGTTACCCTACCTGAACAGATGTGACTATGGCTGATAAGTAGGAATACGTCTCTGCAAATTCTGATTTTGGATCTGGTCTAAAGGGGATCAGTAGATACTGTAAGCCCAGTAATGGTACCAAGATAATGGTAGCTCGGACGGCTTTCCTGAACAGAAAAAAGGAAACGTAAAAAACATACCCTACAATCAATAACAGCAACTATAGTAAACAATATCAAACAACTAACGAAATTCGGGTAATTTATTTGCTTTATCATTGTATGACAAAAAAGATACAGTTTATGCTATTTTAACAGTCTTTTCGCATTAGTTTATGACAAACCTGTGTACCTGTTATTTAACTTTACCGGGTGAAAAAGAAACAATTCGCACAAGTATGTACCATAGGCTATGATTGAATATTAAGTTTAAAACATTTAATTTGACCGAAATAAGTTTAGAATTTGGATGTTACTTATATCATTTGATTTGTACTTACCTTGTTTGAGACGTATTGGGAGCATCAAAGTCTCGCAATTTACCGATGATAACCCGTATAATGTTGATCAAGAAAATCAAATTCACCTTAAACGAAAAAAAAAGCAAGTTGATTATTTTCGTTCCGGATTACATCTTATGACTGGAATATTTATTCATTCAAATCCCTTTACAGTTTTATAATGTATTTAGAATCTTGTTATATCATTCAGCATAAAAGCTTTGCTCAAATTAAATGTATATATAACATAAATTTTGCCTCCATATATTTTTTTTGTCTTAAATTGTTGAGGTGCAGATATTCGGCTTCAAATATTGTAAACGGCAGAACTGTTTCAGTATTCAGTTTTTTATTTTTATTTATTGAACTTCAACCACACAGGCCCTGTAGGGTCCACTTATGGGAAGATAACAATTTACATTAAAAATTATTAAAAAAATAAAAAATGAATAAATAAATAAAATAATATATACTATTTACAATGATATATAGATGTGAAAAAAGATAATATTAATATATAAAAATACAAATATATGATAAACATGTTTTTACATATTGATTATTTGTGAAGAACAAATGCGAAATACATTATAGTAAAATCTTTTTTAGTTGGGATTTAAAACTTGGGTAAGAATTGAATAGATCTAAAGAGGTATCCCAAATAAAAGTTTCATTGTAAAAATTCTGTACAGAGGGTAAAAAACTGTGTTTTCTTACATTTATTCTATACATTTTAGGTTTAAAAATTGTTGGTGCTCGAAGAGCACGTGAGGGAGCATGAAAAGATATCTCGGATGTCAGTTGAGGGCAGTCAATGTCTCCATGGACAAGTTTATGGAATGTCAGCAGTTTTAAATATTTACGTCTGCTTTCCAAAGATGACAGTTTAAAAACAGATATTAAATGTTCATAAGTATGATCATTCCTATTTACACCACTTTTAAAACAGATAAACCGTAAAAATTTTCTTTGGACACTTTCGATTTTTAAAATATAAGTTGATTGCCAAGGAGACCATACACTAGAGCAGTACTCTAAATTTGTTCTGACTAGAGAATAATACAATGAGATGATTGATTTATTTGATTTAAATAACTTACAGGTTCGTTTTAAAAAGCCTAGCAGCTGTAAAGCTTTACCGACAGTTTTTGTAATGTGGTACTCAAATGACAGAGAGGCGGATAGCCAAACCCCTAAATCTTTTATATTGGTTTCTCTAGATATCAATTTGTCGTCAAATGAATAATCACATTTATGTTGTTTATGTTTATTTGTAAAACTTACAACATGGCATTTATCTATATTGAGAACAAACTGCCAGTCATTACACCAGGTTTGAAAAATGTCGAGGTCGTTTTGTAGAAGAGATAAATCCTCCGTTGATTTAATTTTCTTAAATATTTTTGCATCGTCAGCGTAAAACAGACACGATGAAGATTTTAGTAATTCTGGCAGGTCGTTCAGATACAGTACAAAGAAAAGAGGCCCGAGAATCGAACCTTGGGGCACGCCCGAGGTCACGTGGCACCACGATGACCTTTGACCGTTGATGACAACACATTGTTTCCTATCTGAAAGATAAGATTGACACCACGCCAAAACGCTGCCATTAATACCAAATGATGTTAGTTTGGACAGTAAAAGATTATGAGGGACCTTATCAAAAGCTTTGGAGAAGTCCGTATAAATAGCATCAACTTGGACTTTCTCATTGAAGGCATTAGATACAAAGTCAGTAAAACATAATAAGTTGGATTCCGTAGAGCGTTTGGAAACAAAACCATGTTGTTCCTTACAAATAGCTCTGGATACATGATTATAGAGTATTTTATGTACAGTTTTTTCAAATATTTTGGACACAGTTGACAGTAGTGAAACAGGTCTATAATTACAAATGTGGTGTTTATTTCCATTTGACTTATACACCGGTGTTACATATGCTTTTTTAAATTCAACAGGGAAAACACCATCCTTTAAAGATTTATTAAATAAATATGTAAGCGGGACATAAAGCTGTTCTGAGCAGTTTTTCAGAACTATACCTGGTATGTTGTCTGGCCCAAATGCTTTGTTTACGTCAATACCATCCAACGTTGTTTTAACATCAGTAAAGCTAATTCTAATATTACACAACTGATCACACACTGTTGAGCGGATTTCTTTGTTTGAGTTAGAATCTGCGTTAACAAAAACGCTTTCAAAGAAACTGTTCATGTGATTTGCTATTTCTGTTGAATCGGTCACATTTTTATCACCGATGGTAAAGTAGGAAGGTAAACTAGACAATTTACGTTTGTTTTTCACAAAATTCCAGAATGGTTTGTCATTGTCTTTAACAGAGTTTTCAACATGTGCTACATAGTTTTCAAATTTAATTTTCTGTGTCTGCTTAACCAATCTGCGCAAGTCACTAAACTGTTTATAATAACTAGAGTCACGAAGCCGGCCGTTCCTTATGTAACATTTTCTCGCAATTTCCTTTTCTTTTATGAGGGATATGAGTTCATGGTCATACCACTGGGGAAAACGTCGCCGTCTTAGCTTTATCACTGGCACAGACTCGTGAATAGCTGCCAGCAGGATATCGTATATATAATCTAGGGAGTCATTGACACACTTACAGGATTCTATTATATTCCATGGCACAGCGCTTAATAACGTGCGCATGTGTTGATAATCAGCCTTTCTGAAGTTATATACAGTTCGATCATAGGTATGGGGCTTTATTTGAATGTCTATAGACCATTCCCCTAGGAAGGCCTTGTGATCAGAGGATATCACATTTTGCACGGGTTCCACAATAACCTCTTCCATTGAACTGAACAATAGATCTAGGTAGTTGTCACCACGGGTGGGGAAGTTCACAAACTGACTCAAGTTGTTTACATTGATCACATCTATAAACTGGTCAGACAAGTGTGTTGACCATTGTACAGGGTCTGTGGCGTGAGAATTGCTACCTGCGGTCCACTTAATGTCACTCATATTAAAATCCCCAAACAACATGATATGATCGGAGGGTCTTAAAATAGATGATACCATAGCTAAGGAGTTCTCTAAGTTTTGAAGGGTTGACTCTGGGGAATTGGGAGGTATATACACACAAGCAAGAAATAATTTACTTGCTTCAGACAGCTTTACCTCTATCCACACGATTTCCATGTTTGTCTCTAAATCCGAGCGTCTCTCATGGACCAGGTCATTACACTTTTTAGCCGCAATCAAAACACCCCCACCACTCTTTTTATTTGAGGTAACATTATCACGGTCTCTCCTATATATTGTATACTCCTGACCAAGTAATTCGGGGTCGAGTATATCGTTGGTAAGCCATGTTTCAGTAATTAAAATGAAATCATCAGAATTCTCACTGAAATACGTTTCAAAATCATGAAGCTTACCACGTAAACTCCTGGCGTTCTGATAGTAAAAACGAGTAGTTGTTCTCGTTTTTTTGGAAGGCTGCAAATTCGTATTGATCGGGCCCGGGTGAATTTGTATATCACCACATAGCAGAAGAAGGTGGAAAAGAAACCACAGGGTCCCACTAACGTTTTGACTTACATTATTTGCAGTTTTATGTGATGTTGTTGTTGTTGCGGTATCTGTCCCGTGGCCGTAAATAGAGTGAAGTTGAAGTAATCCAAAATTAATGAAAACATCATTATGTAGACCTATCAAGAACCATCCTGGCTGATTACGCAAAGGTTCTGTTGATGATCGGCTAATATCACACCACAAAAATGTTGAGTTTAGTCCTATAAGTAAGAACGTTAAAGCTCCCAAAAAACAACCAACCGTCCGAGCCGCCATGTTTGGTCGTCGTTTGGTGAAATTTGTCGGTCAAATACAGGGTAAGCTAAATCAGGAGCATCCATCAATAAGCTCTTTAATTTATCAAAAGACTTCTGTGGTACCTCACTCCAAATGGGATTTCCCAGCTTTTTTCAAAGCTGACGCAACAAGATTATGCAAAGGGTTACTATGGAGAAATCCCCACTACAAAGAACCAATAATAGAAAATCAAAATCAGCAATAACATACATCATTCTACTAGGAATGTGTATATCGTTTTTTCTTAGCAGTGTCTTGCACTTGCTAATTATTTAATAATTCACTATCACCTATGGAAAAGGCCGGTTCCCTCTTCGGAATTATTTCAACAGCTAATTTTACATCTTCTGTAAGTTCCCTAAATGAACCCAAGGAGGTAAAATATAGAAAGTTCCTTCTGGGAATGTGATTACTTCCTGTTTTTTCTTAACATTATCCTCGATATTTTTCAATTGATCATTTTTCACTGACACTTTATCATCCAAACTTGGATCTACAACAATTTCGTCAACAGATACACATAAACCTTCATCAAAAAAGCCTACGGAAACCTGATCCACCAAAGTTGTACATGCTATAGTGGCAATCTTAGTACTTGGTGGAATCAATAACTACTCGCTACTTCTATTTGCTATCACCACAATCTACAAATGGGTCTGTCAAACATTGAACACTATCATAAACTACACAACTAACACATTCCTGATCAGCTACTTAAACAGCCTGAACAGGACCCAACAAGAGTGAACAGATATTCTCCACTTTAACTTAAACTAATTCATTATGCAACAATTCATATTGACTGTCCGGACATTGTAAAACATCAACCTCCTGTGATTCAAATAATTGAGATTTCCCTGTCAAAACATTACTAGTTTGTGTCTTCATAGACTCTCCAACGACTTCATCCAGATCAACCAATTGAACATCCCTCGATATATCAATATCTAGCTCATGAATTAACCCTTCTTTCGCAAATTTATCAGTATCAGCTTGTCTCAAAGTTTGAAATGCTAACTGCCATTCACTAATAGCAGACTGTGGGGCCAGG
>JAVFBY010040905.1:0-13019 GCA_034781015.1 Tonicella lineata
CGAAATCGGACAATGTTAAAGGGTAGAAAAAGCCTGGACAGACGGACAGATAGATAAACGCGACCAATAATAAGGGCCAATCTCTTTCGCTTGGACCAACAAACGCGACCAATAATAAGGACCAATCTGTTTCGCTTGGACCACAAAACAATGAGGCACTGTTTTTAAGTTTAAGGTCTATTCTATTAGATGATCAGGGATGCGCAAATTGCTTTCTTTTATACATTTAGCACGTTTTAGAGTGATGCTATTATACAGACGCAAGTAATATAATTAAATGGTTAAACAGAAATTTTGTCCTTCATTTTTTAAAATATGCTGTAAAATATTTATTTTGCGTTTGTTTTAAGCTTTACAAAGGTTGTAAAGACAAAAACTACTAATGAAATTGTTCTAAGCAAAAAATATAAAAAGGGGCACAGTGTTTTAGTTTAAGGTCTATTCTATAAGATAAACTAATTTATGTGGTGACATAGGTATTGGATTCCGAGATATAGGCCTCGTAAAAAGGCCTATAGTGTCTTTTTCTCTTTCGAGGTGTAATCAATTTGTAATAAATTACGAAATAGTAAATCGTAATAAATAGAATCTAAGCTTTTCAAAATTATATTGATACATACGCTCTTGATTGGTATTCATTGTCATAATAAGCTTTGAAAAAACATTTTACTCAAAATCGACATAGTGGTCCAGTAAGACCTTAACTGTTTAACAGTTTCTAATTATAGTGATACTCATTTTCCCAGGCTGTTCGTGTGTTGATCATGAAACTTACAACGATTACCCCAAAATAGAATTTCTCTTCGTTGCTAGCCAGGGAAGATAACTCTTAACTGTTTGACATTAAACAAACATATTTAAAGTTTTACGTCGGGACTCTTCTCCTTTCGTGATGATAGGTAATACACCTAGCCAATTCTAACACCATCAACATTGTGGTAATTAGGGTAAGTAAGTGTTTAATGGGGGACTCGTAAATTCTGCAAGGGGTGATAATATTGGACCCTGGTGTCACATAATGCATTCGAAAGTGACGCAATTTCATAACATCACGGACTTTTTTCCTCTGTGACGTCATTAACATTCGAATATTACGCGGCGTCAGGGTCCAAAATGATCTCCCTTTCCAGAATTTACGAGCCCCCCATTGTCCAACTTTTCCATAAGGTATATCACTGTATATACGCAGTTTTATCTCTCTTTTTTGTTGGTTGGAACTGATGATAAATATAACTCAGCCTGAGTTTAGATGATTTTATTCGGGCATTAAATTACATTTTAATAGAGTCTTAAATTACATTTCAGTGTAGGTTTAAATAACGTTTCATTTCGGGTTTTAAACGATATTACGGGTATAAGGGTCACATTAGTCCAGGTTTAAATGACCTTTCAGTGTGGATTTAAAACGATATTCCTGGTAAAAATGCCATTTCAGTCGAGGTTTAAATGGCGTTTTAATCCGGGTTTTAAACGATATTCCGGGTATAAATGCCATTTCAGTCGAGATTTAGTTTGTTAGAGGTGAAGGTAATCTAGTTGATATACTTATGAATCCAATTAAAGAATTTCCCGATATCGGAGTAGAATCCGTACTGGCCTTCGCTATCACAGCCTATACCCCAGGAGACGACACCGACAAGCACAAAACGGTCCCCGGATTTGACGACAAAACCGCCGCCACTATCTCCCTGACAGGCGTCTCCGCGACTAGATGTTGAGAAACCGCTACAAAACATACTCTCCGTCATGGCGTATTTAGTGGACTTGAGAGAATTCATACACGTTTTTCTAGACTGTATTGGCAGCTTAACCTCCATCAGAATCCGAGAAGAAACAAGCGCTTTTGATTTGAGCGATCCACACCCAGCCACGTAACCCGAAGCACGTCTCCTGAAGAATTCCACATCATTGAATGATTGGGACTCCAAACAAATGGGTTGAACAGTTGGAGTAAAGTTAATCACCTCCTTGATGCGGATTAAGGCTATATCATTGTCATAATCTCGCCCATAACCCGGATGAATTTTGACGATATCAACAGTCAGTTCTTTCCCACCATTTCCGTTACAGTGTGTAGTTCCCACCACCAGCTTTGTTGTGTGTTGTGCGAATAAGTTTGTTCCATCGGGGCGGAGTGTGTTGAGACAATGGCCGGCTGTCACAATCCACTTGCTGTTTATTATACTTCCGCCGCAGAAAGACCGTCCCTGAAACAGTGCATCATATTATCAGAAGAGTATCGTTTTCTAATTGTTTTCTTGTTAACAAAATGCAACGAAATAGCTGGTGGTCTAAATCTCACTACGCTTTACCGCCGATGGCGTTATATTTCATTTGTATTCATTACGTTACCCAAAATGCTTTCTTATATAGATTTAGCACGTTTTAGCGTGATGCTATTATACAGACGCGTGTAATACAATGTGATGGTTAAACGGACATTTTGGGGATAACCTTCAATCGAACAACCCTAGAAAATGGTTATAACTTATGGACTTTTTGTATTGATTTATAGATTCTCTATATGGCTATATTTCTACATGTCCACTATAATATATTGGTATTTAATCTTAGAGAGGTCACAGAAGATAAAGTAGTTCTTATATGATATAGTATATTGACACGAGAGATGGTACAACATATCAACGTAGTTCATATGTTATGTATATGGACATGAGAGATGGTACAACAGAACAACGTAGTTCATATATGATATATATGGAGATACACATAATACTTACATTAACTATGTCATAGAATAGAACAAACCAAGGGTAGGAGCCATCTAATGCAGCCTGTCCTCCTACTATCCGGGCTGCTCTCTGAATTCTACCCGGCTCGCTCATGGTAGGCTTGCCACATACTAACAAAAATGATTAAAAATACATGTTCCATTTGAATATAAATATATGTACAAGTGCAATGTTTGTAACATAATATATAATAAGTATTTGATACAAAGGGATATGCGGCCGAGGGATATGTGACTGTGGGATATGCAACCAGGCAACCAATGCAGTTATTAACGCATTTCTGAATCTTGACGCTGGTTGCAAATCACAAAACGACAAAACAAATTTGTGCTCGTTTTTTCAAAGTACCTTAATTAAAACACGCGACTCCGGAAACATATTGGTCTAAAAAATCTGAATACGAGCGAGAACCGAACACAGCTTCGGCAACTGATTAAGAAATAAATTTTCCCTAAGCGACGTCTAACGCCAGGTTTATGGTCCATGAGGTGGAAGAGTTTATATTTTTGGTCGAGGGGCTTTATTCCCGAAATCAAAAATTTGTAAACACTTCCAACTCATTGATCATAAATCTGACGTTAACCGTCGCTTAGGGAAACATTATTTTTATTTTATTACCTGTCTGGAGATACTTTTCCTAGACATTTATCACTTAAAGAGGGTGAAGTGGCACTCCTGTAGAAAAGTTGGTATCCCTCACAAAATTACATTGGGAGAGCCCTGGGTTTGTGTTCCAAGTAAATATACAGGCGCTCATTAATACAAGGAGCTGTCTTACAAGAATTGTTTCACGCGAAGGAAAGATGTCTACAGTTGTCGAGACGCCCGGAAGAAAATAAAGTCATCTTTGCAGCGTGACCTGAATATGTTTGTCGTAGCATCGTCGTGGAATGTAGAAAATGTGTTCAGAATCTTGAGAAATGTGTTCACAATCTTTTGTAAAACGATAACTGGTTAAAAGCCTTGCCAAATGCCCACCACGTATATATTTAGCCGATCAAAGTAGGACAAAACCGCTACAGAATTACATATTTTCCTGGAACTGAAGGAGGTGTTGTTTACATTGAAATGCATTAATTGAGGTCAGCACGAGGGGAGCTCAGTGGCGTGAGCTCATGACGTCAGAACTAGATCACCTAGCTGGGTCCGATGCCGTGGAATCGTACACAGTACTCTTCATATCACGTATATTTATTTCCTTAAAATGAATTAGGGATGCTCATTTTTATCTTACAGCTCAAAATCATAATACTACAAATAAAAGTAAATATTGACAAAGCTAAACATTATTAATTTACCATTTGAGCCTACTATACGTTGACCTAAGGTTGGTCAGCTTGGTGACAGTCATGGTGCTATTTTTAAATGAAAGTAGTCCTATAAGTGTGCGTGTTTTTTTAAAGACTTATTAATTATACCCCATTAAAAAAATGGACTGGCATGGAATGGAACAAAAAGTGACGTAAATTTTGCGCGTGAAACAGGATCTATTGCTTCACTGCCAATTCGTTCTTTTTTTGTAGTAACAAAAACTTGAAGGGTAATAGAATAGTTATTATACTACTTCCTGAAGATTATTATAGATAACAAGCACCTAGCTTTACTGACTAATAAGGACGATACTTATCTTCTTAATTACATACCTTTATTAAGATTTGTGTTTCCGACTACGGTAAGGTACACTGTGTATCGTTTCGCACATGTATCGCCTATAATTTCACAAGTGAACTTGCCGGCGTTGACGTAATCTAAATCAGTTATTTGAAGAAAGTTGTTACTTAAAACCTGAAAATAATACGAGGGTATTCATAAAAAAATTGCATGATTTTATTTAAATGATTAGATGAAATCATCGTTGTGCCTTTTTGTTTAGAGGCACTACGATGAAGTAGTACCCCTACTAAATTATATTCGTAACCCTACGACCTCCAAATACAAATGCAATCAATGGAGGTCTGTTTTCAACCGATTTTTATTTTCAAATAAAGGGTTAACAAAGGGCTATATAGCCATTATAACATAATTTCATATAATCTAGTTGCACTGCTGTGTTAATTACGTCACAGGATTTCAAGTCACCCCGGTAATTTGGAATCGCTACTCCTGGTACGTTGATATCCATTTCATAGAGGTACCCTGGACCTGGATAATTGATTCAAAGTTACTTTCGTCTTCTTCCCTATGCAGTTTTGATGGCGCCACAGTTTTTGGCATTAACATTTGCAACGGTTCCCTTGTTTCGACTGTCAGAAAGAGATTAAAATGAAATGGCTGGAATGACTATCCACATGTTTTTTTAATCTTGAGCAAGGAGTAGGGGAGATAACCTACTCCTTGTTAGACAGGAAATCAAAGATAAGCTGGGCAAGGGGTGAACAAAGTTTTACGCTGCCACCTGTAAGATGGTTTACCAAAGGTGAACTGCGTGAACTAGATTTAAACAAACAGCGCCGGCCATGTGAGCCATAGATTTCAAACTACGGGGGGTTAATATGAAGCAGGACTAATGCGAAATCGCTTTGGTGGAACAGTGGTTGGCCAATTTCTGAAGCCAGCTGTGTTATGGACACGTTAACGGGAAGTGGAAATCCACGTGGAAGAGAATCACCAAGATACATTCCTATGAAACGTTATAACACAATCCTACATTCAAGCTTCATAAATGGTCTAATTGTTTAACCCAGGAATTACAAGTGGTAGTTCTAACATCCAGTCATCAGTGTTTAAATACAGTAAAACCAACCAATGACCGCGCTGTGGCCCTGCTGGATGTGCATTCCACCTATAAGGGAAGTTTCCGTTGGACTACGTAGTTCACATGAATGTCTTAGACATCAAACCAATCACGAAACATAAACTGCATTCAGTTTTCTACTAAAATTGTACACACGAAAGGCTTGTGTGCTAAAAAGATATTAGCCTACAATACTATTTCGCACCCGAAGATGAAGAATCATAATTACCCGATAATTTCCATTTTCAGGCAGGGGGTGGTCGTCTTTTAACCAATGGTACGTCACTGATGCACCAACTTTGGCTCTGCATTCGAATAGATGGGTCCCTTTACCGATAGTTTCAGTAGCGTTTTTAGGAGTGTAAGTAACGTCTGGAAAATAATAACCAAAAAAGTATAGATTCGTACACCTTATGGCTCGCACATTATAATGTGACAAAGACACCGTTTGATATATTGAAATATAGCGTTAAACAAAAGACAAACCATGAAACAAATACAGCTTATACAAACGCAATCTGATTAAAATCATATCTATATCCCTGGTATTATTAATGTCGCTAAGTAGACCTAAGAACATCGCCCAGTAAACTATGTTTAATGACGTCGGGTAGTGTAGGTTCAAGAAAGGTCACCGTTAAAATTGTCCAATGAAAAAACAGATAGCAGGAAGCTGTGGAAAAAATAGATGCTCATTCGCTAGAGCAGTCCCAGGGTAATCCCCGACCCGACCCACCTTAAAGTGATAAGCTGCCCTGTGATTGGTCAACAAATCGACATCATTTACTAAGTGATGCCCTCAGACATACATAGCGACAGTACAATACCAGGGAGCTTATTTAGATCTGATTTTATCAGATGGATACAAATCTCACCCCACTATAAGAAAAATGCCATCAACACTTTTATTAAACATCTCCAATGGGAACATTTATTTATAACTGTCAATAACTTTCAGTATCTACCTTTCTGCAAATAAAGGCAACTTTAAAAAATAAAAATACAAATTTTTCAAAATAAATGTCTCCATCAAATGTCAAGTTTCGGACCCTACCGTAAACACGATTATCAAATCTCTCCAATTTGATCCTCGTGGTTGACTTCAGGCCGAGTATCACATCAGTGAAATACCCTCGATTATTATGTTAAAGCCAAGGTTTAAAAGGGAAAGACAACTGAAATTCAACCATATATGCCTATATGTCATTGGTCACAAAGTCATTTTAACGGAGAACAAGCAATTTTGAATATCGGAAGTGACGTCAATGGGGCCAATTGACAACGACTTTAACATTATAGTAAATGGGGGCTTGAACAAAAAAGCTTGCTTTGATGTGGATATTTAACTGTTTTGACACTTTTATCTCGGGAAATATTAAATCTAAATACATAGCAGTGTATTTCAAGGATTTGTTTCTAATATATGTATATACCCAATTGCATGCAGGGCGTTTTAAAACAGCGAACCTTGCCACTAAGAGCTACTGTCCTGGTCGTGCTAGAACGAGCGGAGAATGATTTGATTCATATTCAAATTCATGACCAGATCAAGACAAATAAATGTACCCAATATCGCTTCAGACTGCTCTGTAAAAAAGATTTGAACACTTTATAAACACTTTCTGTCCCCACTTTTCTCAGCAAAAACACTTAAATGTTTCAAAATATAGCACGTACACTCAAAGCTTTAATGCTTCAAATCAAAACCCTTTTTGTCCGTAAAACAGTTAATTGTCTGATTAAAAACACTTTCATGTTTCAAAATAAAACATTTAGTGTAAACTAAAACACTAAAGCGTTTTTATGGACGAAAAGTGTTTATAAAGTGTTTTAATTCAAAACATTGAAGTGTTTTTATTCAGACAATAAACTGTTTTAAAAAATTGTTTTATTGACAAAAAATGTTTTGATTATAGATACTAAAGCTTTGAGTGTACGTTAAAGTGCTATATTTTAAAACATTTAAGCGTTTTTACTGAGAAAAATGTTTTAAAAGTGGGGACAGAAAGTGTTTATAAATTGTTTAAATATTGTTTACAGTGTGTCGTTGCATAGATAGAAGCATGTCTGGACATTATCCCTTAGTGACGTAGTTTGCTGTTTAAAAACGCAAGTACATGTATATATATTAGAAGCAAAATATTAAAATACAATGCTATACATATAGAGATAATATGTTCCGAGGTAAAAGTGTCACAGCAGTTAATTATCCGCATCCTAATAAGCCTTTTTGTTCAACCTCCCATTTACTATAGTGTTAAAGTCGTTGTCATTCGGCTCCATTGACGTCACTACCGATATTCAAAATAGCTTGTTCTCCGTTATAATGAATTTTGGACCAAAGACAAACAGGCATATATTTTTATAATTACACTTCGAAAATACTGAAACCTGGTTGAAATTCAGTTGTCTTTCCCTTTAAGGAAGTAAAATTATCTTAATGCTCATCATTTAGAAAATGTTTCTGTTAAATAAACAAACCAATGTCACAAGGCTCGTCTATATTCACCCAGGCGCCTTGTTGAATACGTTCAACTCCGTCTGTTACCACGCATGTGTATTTCCCGGTGTTAAGGGGGTTAAGCTTTAGTATACGTAACAAGCCGCCCTCATAAACTATTATTGACCGCCGCTTGTTTTCCACACTATCCCTTTCCAAGCTAACATCGTCGTCATAGATCCTGACAATACAAAAACAAGGATTTCAGATAACACCACCAACGTACGGGACTAGACGTTGGATTTGTTTGTTTGTTTAAATCGGATGATATGCCACATTATTACTAATGATATGTCTGACAAATTGGATATAAAATATCATAAACGATAAAATTTGAGTGAGAGCAAATGTTTTATTGAGACAATTTAAAGCTTGAAATAAGAGTGTTAAATGCGATTTGTTTTGTTCATTTTGTTGTTTTATCAGTAAACATTATAAGAAATAGTATGACTACCACAGAGAAGTTCGGCCTAATCACCTGCGAAGGAAATTCGCACAGTGTGTCCCCAGCTTTACATGGGGTGGAGTCAAAATGACTTCGTTATCTTTCTTCGAAAAGAAAATTGACAACAGTGTCAGGGATAATTGTATTTTGGAGGAAAAGTTTATCTTTTGTCAAACAGAGATGTATTAATTGGTAAGGAAGGTATGATTCTCATGTTCCAACTGTGGTTAGCGGGCTTTAATTATTTTTTTAAGGAACGCAAAATAATTAAAAATGATGTAACCAAAGAATCTTAACGATTTTAAATTAAAAAGCTTGACAGTGCCTACTATGAAATATCAAATAATAGCTCAGGGAGTTAATTTCGTGTGGGGAGCTCAAGGTAGATACTGTGGTTAAATGGGAAATGTCAGAGAAAGCGGGTCCATTTTTTTTAAATCAGGAAAACAGGCATGGTATTTCGGGAGTTTCATTTGATAAAAAACATAAATAAATTGTAAAATTACCATGAGAACAAAGAGCTCAATTTTCAGTGACAATTTGTAAGACGCTAACGTATCAGCTCCCCGAAATTATCATCTTGCTGTATAACTCCTCATCTACATAATTATTAAACCACTAATACATACCATTCTATGTGGGCTTCGTTTGCAGCTTCTATGTTTGCACGACATTCTAGATAAACCTCGGCGCCTCGTTGTAAAGAAGGTGGAACTTTAATAGGTCCATCAAATCTCAATTTTTCTGTGCCATCCTATAATGTATAGAGAAAGAAAATGGTACATACATGTATATATTTTTTTTTACAAATGTAGAGAATTTGCTTTGTACAGTAATAACTCCAACGGGAATCGAACCCGAAACCTTTGTCTAAAAGGGCCAACACTACTGACTGAGATATAGAGGTGGACTATAGAGTGGTTGTAAGGTTGCGTTACTTACGCCGTAAGACTCTTTTTGTAACTAATTTAAAATATAAAAGCGGACAAAACTCTTGACAAACTGTTCTTGTTCTGTCTCGTAGTTTATGTTGCAAGTGATGTCAATAGCGGTTTCCTCCACTCATTAGGCTGGCACGCCGCCATATAGATGCAACCCCTGAGCACGACGTTAAACACCAAACAATCAATCAGCAGTATCAATACACTACAACTGTGCACATTTAACGTCAATAACTTGTATTGTTGAAGTTTAATCGTTGAATATAGCACGTTGGCGTTTATCAGAGGCCCAAAGATGGCTTAGTATTGGTGTACATGGATGCATTCGACAGGCGTGACCTTCAAACGTATAGGACGTCAACTGAGGTATCATTACACTGTCATAAGCAGGCTGATACGAAACCATAATGTTTCATCTTGAAACCAATAACATTATTTCATTTCATCAACATGGCTTCAGGGCAAATCACTCTTATTTGTCATCAGCATCCGCACTAAATAATAAACTCATTAGTGCAAAAGATACAAACAAATTGTATACTATCATGATTTATTCAAAGCATTTGACACTGTTGATCATGACATTCTTTTTCTTAAGTTACAGTATCGGGGTTACATTCTCCTTGGTTTTGTGATTATCTCTCAAACAGAACACAACAAATATATTATCACGGTACTCTTTTCTTCTTTTCAGCCGATCTCCTTGGCGTCTCCCAATGCTAAATCATTTCTTCTTCGCTCCTTTAATGTACTTTATTTGCAGGCGATACGAGTGTTTATTTATTCGATGAAAATATTTAAGAAGCCCCATATACTATGGATTTTTTATTAAAAGATCCAGCAAGGACTTTACGGAAACCAACTATTCTTAAATATACCAAAACAAAAATGCATAATTATAAAACCAGAAAGAACGTCTGTAAATTCGCGTCAATCATTTTTTAAAGTTAACATTGTACAAATCGAGTAAGTAAAAGAATTTAAATTTTGAGTCATGATTTTAAATTACTAACTATCCTGAGGCCGATTCCTCAAAGCAGTTTTATACTAAAGTCAAAATCTTTAAATCTACCTAAATAACATACTTTTGAATTTTGATATTTAATATTTGGAATTTATTTTTGTGATGTCACTAGGTATATAATAACATTATATTGTGTGACATTTTGTGCCCAAATTTCAACAAAACTTTATTTAGTATTTTGACTTAAGTCAGAAACTGTTTTGAGGAATCGACCCCTGGACATAACCAAGGCGTAAAAAAGATCAACGTTGACCTTACTTCCTTGCCATTATTGACAGCGGAAAGCTGAGTTTCTCTCGTCCTAATGCAGAGTTGAGAACATGTACCCAGAAAATCAGAAGATACATGTAGCTTTCCTAGGCGCCTTTCAACCATAAACAGAGAAGTCAAAACAGTATGATAAGTAGCGAGGATCATATATAAACTAAATAAACTATCGTCGATTCTCTTGTTGCGAAATAAGGTGAACCATACATGTCCACAACTTACAGGCCCATGGCTCTAAAAAATAAAAACTGTGAGTGATGTAAAATCACAAAACAGAAGTTTTGTATAAACGGCTCTCTGGTTGGATAACTCACTCTTGCCTTTATCCAATAAAATGCTGGTTATGTCAAAGGTGAAGAGGTATCAGACTAAACTGGTACGTATTGACCCTTGACGTGGGAAAATGGGACATACCATATTAGCTATATCTCTTTAACGATTCACGTAATATCGGAATCATTAGACGCGTCAGAAACAGCCTGAACAAACAGACCCTTCTCCTTCTTTATCACTCATTAATTTATGTTTATTTAACTTATGTCAACGCCTTGTGGCAAAATAGTCAACATCTCATTGTACAGAAAAAGGCTATTTGGATCCTGACATCTTCCCTAAAACCTAATAACAATCACTCATGCTTACGCATTGTTCATCAATTCTTCTATCATTCTGAGCTGCTACCTACATGTCATGGACTGCTTTTTTCACGCCAATCTGACATCCATCAGTACTCAACCAGAGCCCATAATTAAAATCTTTGCATACATTTTATAAGCATACAGATTTATCTTTATATACATTAACTGAAACATGCCCTCGAGAGTGGAATAATCTTTCTATTTATATGAAACATATCTATTTAATTTCACGCCGTCATATAGGTGAAATACCCCTGAGTACGGCGTTAAACCCCAATCAATCAATCAATCTATTCAATTTCTCTTTTTAAATCTAAATCAAACGATTACATTGTTGCATTAAAAGCCTAGTTTACAATGCACTTCTCTTGGAAGTTTTGCAAAGTCGCCTGTCCTGAAAAGCCAATGGTTACCCAATATATGGATGTCAACCAGAACAGTGAACAGCTGAACAGCAGAATCGTCTGAACTCGACGGCTAGAAGGGTAACAAGTCTCCCGTTCTCGATGATCACCAAAGACTCCATTTACAAGGCATAGAAATGCACTCTACACACATAGGAAGTTCAGGTATGGTTTGGGGTTGCCTTTCACGTGATTACAAGCTGCATCTTGTGACCATCCAAGCAATCTCTGTTTGATCTGATGATCGTTACTTTCGTAACATCCTACAACCATTTATTGTGCCGCATTTTGAGAATCAAGCACTGGTTTTAAAGTGATTTGAGAAATGTTTCCATTTATTTTAACTATGCATTTGTAGCATCTGGAAACAATTATATTACATTTAATCTCAAGACTGTCTGTCACGTGATTTGACAAGGGCGTAACAAGTTGTCAATCAAACATTGTCACTAGTGTTATAGCTTTAGAACATTCAAAACTAGTGTTTCGTTATGAGTTTGCCTGTGAGTATCAACAGGGGTTTCAATCAGTAAGGGACTAAAGAGACTTGGCAGTTAAGAGTTAGAGTGAGACGTTTTGTGTTTGAAGGACATTTCTGTGTTTTGGGAAATTTTGGACTGGCTCTAAATTGGGGAAAATCTGGAACAGTTGTATCACACTTCAGGCAGATTTAAGCTTAGTGCAAATATGGTCATTACAGCTTAAACAATAGACAGCAATAAAGCTACTTTATCACTACCAAGCTTATATGTTTTCAAATTGCTCAATTCTGTAACTTAGTTTGAGGTTTATTGTTGGATTGATTGCCAATTTGCATAATAAACATTGTTTAATTCAAATCTGGTCTTTGACTCGATACTATATCAGTATGGTCGTCCTAAGCTAAGGAGTTGTAATTATTGATCCAATGAGTATATGCGCAATTTGGAATTCCTTTTGTAAAAATGCTTCCACGTCACAAGGAATTCTAATAATATGCGTAAGTTGGTTTATTTATTATTAAAAAGAACAAATACTAGAGACCAACTTCCTAACTCAATTGTCACCAGTCCTGTACACATTGGATGACATCACTAAGTCTCATCGCGCACGAGGAATAGCCGCTTTACTCCAAAATAAAGCTGTGACAACCCTGTCCTGGCCTAATATGAGTTCTGACCTAACCCCTCTAGTTTGGGACATATTAGGGCGCCGAATACAGTCCACTTTATCACAATTGAATGCAGTTGTTCAACTACATTTGTTTTTCCGAGGTTATGTTATTAGGCTTTGAACGCCAAACGGTGTAGTTGTTGTTGTTGTTTGATGTTTAA
>JAVFBY010041016.1:0-13018 GCA_034781015.1 Tonicella lineata
TCCCTACCCGGTTTTCTCAGTTGATCATACAATGGTAGCCAACCTTTGGAGCTAAATCAAGGAACGTTGTCGAAGAGACCACCACCACCCGCCGCAGCAGGTCTCTGAAGAGCTTAACTTGTTTATATTTGAGTTATACAGAAAATCATCTGGTTCATGTACATACTATTTACTTAATTAATATAAAAACGACAAACATGGATTATTCCAATCCAGACTAATAATCTAAACTAGTTTAATGTAGAAATACTTGCTAACTTAAACCTAATGCATCAACATTATTTTTCAGTCCAACGTCATACTAGACGAATTCCTCTTCTACAGTGAAATGTTTATACACCATGGTCAGCCGGATGTTAACCAGCTAGATTCTCATTGGCTGTTCCTACCATCTACAACAGCCATCCATACAGTCGCTCTTGGATACATTTATCATTTATTTTCGTGCTTTTATTTATTTGTATTTATCCAATGGGCGATTGTTGGAATAAAACCTTCATTTCATATTTCCTCTCCGCTTTTCAATTCTTAATTTTGCTTTATCCTTTTTTTCTTTCTAGACTCTACCTATTAACCAACTTGAACCTCATTCAGTTTTCTTCCACAATTTGGAAGTGTAGATATTATAAAAATCAACACATTACATTCAGTGAGGTTTCTGGTTTATAATTTGGTGGATAACCATTTTGGCAGACATTGTTCCAGGTAGATCTATAACCTTTTTGGAGGGCTTTACATGATTTTTGTTTAACATTGGTTGAGGACCTGCATGTTGTATTTCTCAGTGTATTTCACGTCTTTGCTATTGTGCCAGCTAGGTTATTGCATTAAGGCCATGACAGAAAATCTATCTCCTTGTGTTGTGCAGAGAGGCCAACCTATCAAATTGAACTAAGGATACATGCTAAGTTTTTTGGAACCAAATTTTTTCATTAAATTATTCCTTAGTGTTATACATTGTGAGAAGTTCTCGAGTGGTCAGTACTTCCGGGTACATCTCAAGCTTCCAGTTCCACGTATACTACTCTCAGTACAGGAAAGCCCTCTTATAAGGAAACAAAATTCTGGTTGGAAACTGTGTGAATGTGTATAGTTAAGTTTGTTAAAATATAATAAATATTATGTCAATCTAAGCATAGTTACATTTGATAGTAAAGATTGACGCGACTCTATTGTCCAACGACGTCATCGTGTTGACCGAGCGTATTCATGTTCATACAGCGGTTATTCGCAGGACAACGACCGCGCATTCGGCAATTTGAATGCATTGGATATCCCTACATACAATGGGACTTCTTTATGACAAAGCTGGAGGTTTTAATCATTAACACGATTTTGTTTCACCTGCAGTGTATGAGTTGGGATAAGCTTTGCCACGTTACATATCTCACGTGGTGAGTGAAAAAAAAAATCAAGATTGGAGGAAAAATTCCCATTAAATTATTATCAGAAGTCTATGGTGTCATACTTCTACTAGCTATTGGGGACCTATAGCCCTGTTCCGTAGTAAAGGGCTATGGGTTGGGTGGTTCCTCAGCCGGGAGGAGTATCTGAAATTTGTTTCACGCATTATTCAACCATAATTTTGGTATATAAATAAACCTTACACTATCGGTGTTCCTAAATTACTATTAAACGTCACCAAAACGTACCACAGCGAGTGCTTTTAGCGTTTAACGTTTTGATTTGGATGACGAAAATTGGCGCCCTAATTCTACCTGACAAATTTGAAGGCGGACATCTCGCGGTGGGTGACGTTTCTTTTATATTTAATGGCGATTTTAGAGCCTCGCTAAGGTAAGGTTTATCTCTATACCAAAATTATGGTTGAATAATGCGTGAAGCAAATTTCAGATAATCCTGCTGGCTGAGAAACCACCCAACCCATAGCCCTTTTCTACCGAACAGGGCTATAGGTCACCATAGCAAACTTCTATACTCGATATACTCCGGCTATACTCCGGCTATTGGATAAAACTCGTTCAAATTATTTGATTTAACCCGGTGACTGACGTTTTTTCTATGCAATGGCGTTTTTAACCTGGAAGCATGATAGTATGGGTCTTGTAAATGTTGATTTAGAGCTAGGCCCTACTTCAGTATTTCAATGTTCGGTCCTGTTTTACTAAAACGTTTACCGGTAGATAACCGGAAAGCATTTTTTTCCGAGGACTGGGTACCGCAATGTTAATTTCAAAGATTAACAAAACATAATTAAAACTAAAAAATTCTGTCACTAAATTATAATTAACACTACCAGTAACAGATTTTTTTTTTTCTTGTTTAATTATCTTTTTATAGCAATTTTCATTAAATTAATTATTAAAATGGGACTTTCTGTATTAAAAGGTGAATAATTAAAAAAGCATGCCGAATTTATAAAAATCTGAGTTACCGTTTAATAAATTATTATGTCACTAATAAGCATGCCGAACTTCACGGGTGTAGCTCGAAGGGTTTTCGAGAAAACGGAGTTGAAAATTAAATTTTGAGTGCTAGAAATGGGACAAAACATATCCAGCGTGTACACTTGCAAATGACTGAATCAAACTTTTCAAATTAAATGACTTCTAACTGGATTTTTTATATAATTTTTTTCACTAAATGCAGGACACAAAAAAGAATTTTCTTTTTAGCAAATAATAAAAAAAATGAACAATTTTGACCCTCGAAGGTGAAGTCCATCCTTAATTAAACGGTGATTATGGCAACTCGTGCATCAGTTGTCAGTTTGTCATGAGATACATTTGTTGTCCAAGGGTATATATCTGTTTGGCTGCAATGCTTCCAATATATTTTGATAAATTCTTCGTTGTTATGTGCCCTATGCTGCTTTTTATTGTTTTTGTATGTGTAGCCTACTTGACGCAACACATGATACAATTACCTATAATGTATAGCATGTGAATTTTTATCTGCAGCTATGCATGCACACTTATAAAACTAGACACAAAGAAACCTCTGAAAAGTCGTTTAGTTATGACACAGTGCGTTATATATGTTTATAACATTTTTATATTACAGCATGACGTATACAAAGTGGTCTGTAAACGATTAACGTTAGCACAAAAAAATTGCAACATCCCTTCCGGGTTCCTATTTCAGCATAGACGACAACGCACCGAATGATCGTTCCCAGTTGGTGTAATTTGCTCAGCTTATCCTGTAAAACCACGCTCTAGTCGAGTGACTGGAAACAGTCAAGGTAAATCTAGAGATATATCACAAGACCAAGCGTCTATTCTATCATTTTTAAAATAAGGCTATGCTGTAACCATGGTAACATACAAAATGATACAGGCTCATAGAAAACATATGCAGTTAATCCAGTTATATATATGCAGTCAGTACGTTAAACTGGCCCAGATGCAAGACAATGACGATAAATACTGTTTTATGGTTGAAGTAGTTGGTCTCTAAATATATCGATATATAACAATAATTGATATAGGGCCTTAGTCCACGAAACATTGTATATGATGTGTCCGAGCAAAATTGAAATACGACACCGAGTTAAAGAGGACTGTGTGTTGTTGTTGTGGTTAGATATTGTATTGAAACACGTTCAATTTGATAACATAATCCTTACTTTCATAATCTCAAAGACTCTTCTTAAGTGCTTGTTTCTAGGGTGCCTACCCCCAAAAGAATAACAATAATAACATCTTTATATAGGTCGCAACACTCTAATTTTCTGCCCGTTAGCTAAAAGGTCAACGTAGAATTCTCCCTCAACCACCCGGAAGGACAAAATGAAGTAGAAGAAAAAGAAGATATGGATTAGAAATTTAGAATGAGACTATCTGACCCATTCCAGGCCCCCAAATCTCACAGGTTGCCATTGTCAAACTGACTGTAAGAATGTGACCCTGACATTGAAATGCTCAGGTTTTATTTCCTTTTTGAATCCTTAAAGCAACAGCCATAGCCTATATTTAATTTGATACCACTTTAATATGAAATTTCAAACCTTTTTCTCTGTGTCGTCCATACACCGCAGACGTTGACATTGACGTCAGTTGCATTAAATATCTGCATTACAAACAGCTATAAGATTAACCAATGTTTGATCTTATGCAAATAATGGCTTAGCTGATACACCTACGTGCCAGACGAGCAGAGTTTTTTTGGGTATGCTCAATAGTATTGATGTAGAGACAAGATCTGTAGACCCTATATGACGTAACTATAAACATAAAACGCCCTTGCATGTCCGACTGGTAAGATAGAGGTCGACACGATTTACAGTCTTCTTCTTCTCGAAGACCTCTTATGTCCATTCGATTTACAGTAGGTCTACTAGCTCTTTCACGACAGAAGAAAACATGGCCGCCGTAAAACGTTTGTTTTGGAAGTGCATCTAGCTCGTATTTTTGTATTATTTGATTCATGTCAAACTTTTAGTGCTCCTCTAAAAACAAAAGACTACACTAGATAAGGATTTAAATAAAATTTTAAAAAATAAAAGAAACTGATTTCATCTCTGTAAACGAGTTTTATTTTACATTTGCCTCCATTTTGATAGTTTATAACTCTTCGATTAGACGGCTCGGAAAACTCTACCGAAGTACATTCTTTTCATTCTAGTATAGAAGCAAATCGTGTCGGTCTTCAGTCACACAATTTTCCACTATTTATACTATCATAAAGGCAGGTACATTTTCTTGCTTTTGTTTATCCTTTCACAGTGTCATGTGAATAGTATTTTGTTATTGTTTATTTGGTTATCGGATAATAAACAATAAACATAAGCTTGTGTTGTTTATACTGTTATAGCGTCGGGCACATTTTCTTTCTGTTCTGTATAATGATACAGTTACGGTTAAATTTTCACCTGTCACTGTGTCGGGTTAATTTTTTGTCTGTTCTTGGTACTGGCACATCGTCGGGCTATATTTCTTTCTCTTCCTTTTTACTGACACAGTGTCAGGAAAATCTTATTTCTGTTGTTCAAATGGTCATAGAGTCAGGTATATTTGTTTCTGTTGTTTATACTTTCGTAGTCTCAGATACATTTTCCGCTATTGTTTTTTTTTAAGTCGAATTCGTGTCATTTCTGTTCGCTACACTGCGACATTGTCAGGTACATTTTCTTTTTTTTGTTAATACTCTTACAGGTCATTTTCGTTCAGTTATTTATAGCGTCAGATACATTTCTGTTTTTGTTTTGTTTTCACTGTGTCCAGTCAATTATCTTTATGTTGCTTATACTGTTACAGTGCATGTCAGGTACATTTTCTTATGTTGTTTATACTGCAAAAGTATCGGGTACATTTTCTTTCTGTTGTGTTTTCGGTTCTTTTCTTTCTTCAATACTATAATTGTTCCGTGGATAAGAGATTTGTGCAAATTAGCTTTCTATCTTGATTTTTTTGGTCAGGGCCATATTTCTGTTAATTCAGACTTTGGAATTTCCCCTTGTGGGAATGTTTCAGGATTTCGCTGGAGTCCCGTACAAAACATCGGATTGTATGGTGGACTTCTCATGGCGTATAGGTAATATCTCAATACAATTCGCAATACTCCGGTAAATATATATTTCAACTCGCCACAAAAACTAACATTATGTTAAGAAAAATTCTGCTAAACAGTCATTATAAAGTGATTAAATGGGCAAATTAAGGAATAATTGAAAATGCTACGAAGAAATAAATAAAATATGGCATGAAAGCCCCACCATACAATTACATCATTTATGTCACTCTTTATAATAAGAATGATAATGGTCAATGCCCATGCACTTCCATGTACTCAGAACATCATTTTTGGAAACGATTTTTACTGTCCATGTTTTTTTACTAACTTTACTCCTCTATTTAGTATTTCCCTTTTAAGTTATGCTTATTAGCATCAGTGAAAATCCCTGATAACATTGTGCCGACATTATGGGCATACACATTGACAAACTAAAAATGATTAGGGCATCCAGTGCAAACGTTCTTAAATCGCAATATAGGTGTGCGGACAGAATGCTTACTAATTGCCTGTTTAGGATATGTCCAAAATAAGAAATCAATTCATGAAGCGAGTTTGAATGAAAGGAGATCTCATTATATACGACAAAAATAGAACTTCTACAGCCATAACTTCATCCCCGGCTCCTATGTTATATAATAAATGACTTCTCCACTTGGATGATAGCTCGAACCTTGTATATGTATACGGCTATTTAGATAGCTTGTGCCAAATTTAGCCTGGGAACAATAGTGGGATCGATATTGCTTCAATTATACCCTAAGTCCTCACAGAAAGCTCACATGTTAGCCATAAATATATTGCTGATCCAGCCAGATAAATTCCAGCCCTCGTAAAACTGCCAAAATATATGAAGAAAAACGGCCGCAATTTTGTATACCATCTTCTTGTACAACAAATGTCATTGGGTCATGGTACAACGTTTAGCCAATGCACCAGACGACACTACAGTGGCCAGCCACGATTATGCCTTAAGTGGTGAACTTTTTTTTAATCAAAAAATCTTTGGAATGTAATAGTCAAATAGTCAACACAGAGACCTGCCTGAGGTCAAAGTCACTTGGTCATGTAAAGGGTCTGGTCGATCAAGCACTTCTTAAATTCGATCCTTTTCTGGATTCGCAAAAGGCAACATTGGCATTGGTTCGTGTATAGCGGGTTAAGTACACGCGTCCCCAGACAGGGCAATCAGCCCAGTCACAAACAATTCACACAACACATTGTTCGATCCATGTCTGGGAATGCATTTAGGCCATTTACCCTTTTGGTTTAAACTTAATTTTACATTATGTTCCTTTTCGAACGAAAGATATAATTAATATAATGGAAACGCAAACTCAATAATTGTCAATAAGCTTTTTAAAGACGTTTATAGGCGCATGTACACTTAAGTATTAAAGTTTAAAAAATAATCTTTAGTGTAATGGTTTCGGCACCAGAAATGTGATGTGCTTTACGTCCCATCCAGTAAGATTTAGTTAGTCAGTCAATGGGTATCAACAAACAGTTTGCACATTGATTTGTGAAGAATGGCTTAATGCCCTACATGATAAACGTGAACACAAGTTTAGGACTTCGTCACGAAAAAAACGATCAAGCGCTTTATCGAGACACAAATTAAGATATGGCTTACAGATTCAAAAGGCAACGAAACAACGTTATACGCTTTGCGTTATTATTTTGTTATATACTTTCTGGCAGTGGTCTAAAAACAGAGAATGTTTCTTTGCACATGTGTTATGATGTTAATTCGGTCGTCTTACTGTCTAACTTGTCAATACATTTTATTCGTCGCCCGTTCATTGTTGCATTGGTCCCCTCCATACATTAAACATGGAACACAATCCTATATTAATAAGAGAAAAGAACATTGACCGTGGAAAAGATCATTACAAAATCCCTATATAATACAGCACCTCTACCGTACCAGCATGCTTAACATATACAAATATTCTGTGGATTATGTCACTAAACATTGTACCAAACAAATAAATACATACTAACAAAAACTTTATAAAACCTTCTAAATAAATTTAATAAAAAATAGACAATAAATATATATGGGTTGAAAGGTTAGTTCTTAATATATATAGTTATGAGTTTATGATTATCCATTTAAACCCTAAATCCACCTCTATATCAGTAACCTATGACGAAAACTTATTACACTACAAATTAAAAATTTATCAAATATCTTAACATTGACAATCCAGCAGGGTATTGTTCCTCAAAGCGATCTTAGCCTAGGTTGACCTTAACTGTTATGACAACACAATACCTAGTTCAGAACTGGTCGCCATGGTAATAAAGTTCAATTTTGGCTTCAAGATCGCTTTAAGGAACGGGTTATAATGTTTAGCAAAATAAATACCGTACATAACACTTTCTCTATATTTCAAAAGAAAATTAGAAATATTCAATTTGAAAATATTTAAAAAGAAAATAATTAAAAAAATTCCATTGGATAGTCAACCGTTTTTGAAGGCGTATTCATTTCAATGCTGCACATGTCTCCGTCGTCCAATAATAATATGCTTTTAAGTGAATGTGACGCAAGGGGAGGCTATTTTAAGCAACATGGTTGGTTGCTAGGAGAGTCTTCCGCAATCAACTATCAACAGATGGCAAGCCGACGAGCATACAAATCGTTGTTATCAAACGATCATGCAGCAGGTGCAATTGTTACCCATGTGGCTGGACTTAGCATTTACATCCTTAAAGCAACTGAGACAAACATAGTCAGATGCAATACACAACACAGTTATAAATGCTTAACAAAATTGGGACACTAGTTAACAGAAATGCTCTTAAACCAAACTCAAATTCCCAGTTCATCTCTGAACAACTTCATTAAGAACAAAATTTAGATACAGATCTGTGAATATCATGGAATCATCATTTTATTTTTTTCTTCAGTTTTATAAAACTTCCCTTTTATCTAATAACATAATTACTAATTACTCTTTACATTTCTACGACGTTTGCATGTTGACACTATATCTTGTATCTGTTAATGCTATTCACACCATCCTGTATCTGTTTATACCATTCACCGTACCTGCTATATATCTTGTAGAATAGGTAGATGGTCTAAGTGCTAGTAATGCTAAAGGTGACAAAAAAAATCAATAAACAGCGTTTGCTTTTTAACAAAGATGTACATGCATGCTTATATGATAGATGAGCAATTATTAATGCCTCAATGAAATGTTTGGTTAAGTGTAAAATGTCTCAGTTGGGTACGTCATGTGCATAAACTCCCTTTCCAGCATCATAATGCCCTCCTTTCATAATAATGGCCTGGTTGTAGCTACCAAGTATTTAACATATATTTCAACTACAATGCATATTGTCCAGAGTATAATTCATCAATGCTTACCTGAATCAGCCATTTCCGCCTTGAATTCATCCATAATAAGAAGGTAGAGAGCTCCGTAGCTAAAATGAAAGCCATGACACAACATATAAACAAGGCCAGTTGCAGCACAAATCACCCAGCCCCAACCACCATCAGGGTAAAAATCGCCAAAATTTATTCGAATTGTTGTGGATGGAGGTGGCTTAAAATCATTTTTCCTTGAGGGTTTAGATGGCGATGGCACCAGTTCTCGACTACCTTGAGACGGTGTACTGCGGCTGCTTTCTCTACTACTTTGTTTACTGTCACCTCCTAGTGAACCCAAACCAGACGCCGCGTTCTGGCAGAATGGGCAAATCTCTTTCTTAAAAATGGCACTGGTCTTGGTAAGAGCTCCTGGTGCCGAAGCCTCCTGCATGGTAACGTGAGGCATGCTGTCTGGACAGAGAGGCTGCAGCAACCAATACACGGATGCTCAATTTGTATCGGCCTGACTCGGCACAATGGAACAAGTTGGCAGGGAAAGCGTCCAGGGCTGGAGCAGTTACAAGCCGTACCAGCCAGTCATGCTACAGTAGGCCTATCCAATCGAAATCAGCCTTGTATTGAGACAGCCAGTTAATCCCAGTATAGCTGGCCTGCTCTTTTTTTTCTCTCAAGACGGGACCAGATGTAAATGGGAGGACGTATGTACACAGACGACAGTTTACCGGCTTTGACGCGCTGAAACGTCACTAGAATGGCTCGCAAACCAATTGATGGTTGTTACATATAACATGCATGTCCATCATACGTCACAGCGAGGTCTAGAAAAATAGAAGACAACGTGCTGTGAGGAAGGGTGATAAAAAAAAGGTTGCCTACAAAATTTTCATTCGCTTACCGTCCACTGTATTTAGGATATTATAGAACCATGCTATTAAATCCACATTATTTGCATTAAGTGATCCAGATATACTTGAGTATATTTACACGTAGTCATTTTGATGTACACAGAGGATGATAAACCTTTTGGGAAAAAGAAAGAATCGACAAGAAAAGAATTCCTTTGTCCCCATTCAGCAGAGCCTTGTTTGTCCTCAGATGTGTCTTCGACCATTGTCTTAAGTATCAACCCTCTCAGATACACGGCCAAGATTAGATTCGATTTGCTGTTCAAAGCTCATGTGTAGAATCGTGTTTATAAAAAGCAAGCAAGACAATGTTTGCTTGTGCTGGCTTCACTCTGGAATACGATAAGAGCAGGTCTGCAAACAAAAGGGCTGAAATATTTGGCAAGATCAGCTAGGGCTGTTAAGGACAGCTGCATGTGGACGTGATTAGGTATGTAAACCTTAACACTGGGGGGCATCAGAATCCCATATCTCCGCCACACACATTATATACACAGTTCACGCGAAGCTCATCTCGTTTGAGAAGAAACGAGGAACGAAAGCGATCACTAAAGCGTTGTCAGAAAAAACGTTCCTTCGAAATTCACAGAGTTCGCGAATGCCTGGAATGAGTTACATGGTGACAGTCTTCAATCTCCAGCTATCTCCAACGCTAAGATGTGCTGTTTTGCGTACATTGTCTGGACATTGCCAAGGCCGACCTGGTGATGCGCTAGCTGACGCACACGGTAGCTCTATGATGTATTGGCAGACGGTTTGACGTTCTATCGATCCACAGTTACAGTATACATATCGACCTCAACAGCCACATATACGGAGTTGTAGAACTAAGCTAACGGTTCCGAGCTGCTTTAGTGCATTCGGTCGTACTTATTCCATCTGCTTTAATCTCAGAAACAGTCGTTCTAATTTTTCGCATCTACAGAAATGCGATGCAAACGGATGAGCAGCGATATAGACTCACCTGAAGAAATCGCGAAATGCATTGGTAGCCTTACAAATCGTACAAACCTTAGATATAGCGCCTCCGAATCGGCTGGTGTGACGTATATCGAGCCAAAATTACCATTAATAGAAAAGCTATTGTCAGGATCTGTTTAATACGTAGTCGTGCGATATTTTCTGTTTTAGAGTTCAACCTACGCAACAAATCACAGCCACATATAGGCTAGTATCACACGGATACACGTGGTAAGCTGCCTTTACATTACGTGAATAGTCCGTGAACAGCCAACAAGAGACAAACAAAAAATAATGGGAGTAAATGCAATTGTTATATAATTGGGTCGCTCTTTGCTTTTAAAATGCGATATTTCCATACCTGACTTTCAAAAATGTCTTTTTTCAGCTCTATCTAAAAAATTCAACGTTTAAAATAACGAAAGACATAAAACAGTCGACCCAACCAAATTCAACGTTTAAAAATAGGCATAAAACAGTCGATTTCTAAAGTGTTTTACAAAGAGGACGGATCTTTTTTAATTAAGTGTATTTTCTCTGTTCTATTGGTCAAGCATGCTATCATATGTGTGAAATATAAATAACAGTAACCCTGTCACAAAGAGATATTGCTTGAGATGTATTCGTTGCGTCATGGAATAAGGCGCGTTCTTATAAAACGCCATAATAGACTGAGCGAATGCATGAGACGCAAAATAATTAATAACAAAAGGCACACGAATGTAATAGCAAAAGCGTTATTACACAGCAGTGAAATATCACTTCTATGTTTGGAGTAAATCCTGATATTTCACTTAAATATAAATGTTAAATCAAATATGCTGTAGGTCTATATAGTATTAATGGCATTATGGCACCTCCCCTTGGAGATAATACACAAGGTCGTGGACTCTATATGTGGCCGCTTTGGCAAAAATGAATCTGCCACCTGACCCAGTTATAGTCCTTCTCTCCATAAGCTAGAGTTGAATCGTCCATCTGTACACTCAACAAGCATCGCAATTCTCTTGATAAGACAACGGGGGAAACAAATCTTCAAAACACATAGGCCTAATGCCCATAACATTCGAGAAAAGCAAATTGTATTTAATACAAATTCAGGAAAAGAAGGCATATTGAAGAAAAATTGGTTGGTGTTTTACTCCACAAATCAGAGGTATTTTAGCTACGCTGTGGCGTAAACATTTTAACAATTTCTATATATATTGAACAAAGAAAGAAAGTTGTAATTTTTATAATTCCATGCGCGAAAAGAAAGCGTATTCAGTATACAATTCAACGAAAATCGCTTGATTGATTGGTGTTTTACGCCGTTCTCAATGTTATTTCACTTGTATGACAACGGTGTATTCATCAGTATAACAACACAGAAATGTGAAACGTTATGTAAAAGTTTTGTTGAAAAATGAATGTTCCCCTTAAGTTTTGTCAATATGATATATGCTCAAAAACAGATTATACAGTTATGGACTTTTTGCCAGGTGATTACTAGTATGTTGTGATATTATGCCTCGGTCAATATATTTTCTTGGGTCAATATCAACAGCATAACCCCCTTGTAAATAATCCCTATACGTTTTTTTATTATATAAGAAATTCTAACACTGTTGACCAGTTGCCAACTACCATATTAGTCGGCAGTCTACCGATGACGTGGCTCATTATGACGTCATGCTTTTGCGTACGTTTTTAGAAACGAAATATTCACTGGATTCTCCCTCAGAAATCAGGTGAATATCTCTTGGCAGCTGAATATTGACTCCTTCTGTATGAAATGTAGTTAATAGGCTGGAATGCGTAATAATCACGTGACCACGTATGAACCAATCATAGGAGGTTCATTTATAACTTATATAATAAACTGTGATGCTGTTCTTAACCCATTTCATTCCTGGAAAAGAAAGCGTAGGCCCTATTTAGTTCAATTCTAGGAAATCCATATCTCAATTTATAATCTAGAAGAAAAACAAACCCTTTGGTAAAGAAGCCCAGGGTGAAAAAAGCCGTATTTAAAGTAGTTCAAGAGAAACAAATTGTTTTCAGTACAATTTTAGGAACAGTAGGCTTATCTGGACAATTGAAGAAACAAGTCCGCACTGCGAGACATACCCCGTGGCCAGCAGCAAATACGATTACTGCAACTACAGGCCCAAATGTCAAGGTGTTGAGGCATATATTAATAATACATGCCCTTACGCCTTGACATTTGGGGGTGTGCATGTATAAACAAATACTAATCTTGTGGCTGCAGGCTGTGATACATGTATTATAGACAAATGCCTCAAAGCCTTGACATTTGTGCTGTGTCCATTTATAAACTCCCTTTTTGAGA
>JAVFBY010041127.1:0-20590 GCA_034781015.1 Tonicella lineata
CTTCATGTCGCCAAGCAATCAGAAAATAATACCACAACGTATAATAAAAAATAGTCTGACTGTAGTTTAACATTTTCATTTAGGTCTTGTAAAATCGGCTAATATAAACGTTTAGTTGAGATAGGAACACTTGCTTTAACTGTGAAGATAAGCCTTCAAAGTCTATCTTTAATTTCAAACATTTGCCCATTTCAACTCAGAACAGATCGACAGAGAAATGTCCAGTGGTTCTACCTACGACAATGCTAGACCAATGGGTTAAGGATTGATTGGTGAAATAACGCCGTGCTCAGGGATGTTACACCTAGATGACGGGGAAGCAGCCAAGTGGGTGGAGGAAAGCACAATAGACGTCAACGGCAACATCAAAGATAGCAAGGAATGGAAAGGAGAATTAAGAAACAAGACACCACAACAAATTGGTTCCCTAATGCACTAATAGCTCCACGAGCACCAATACATCGATAACCAATTATATTAGAGAACCCTTCATCTCACGACACTGGCAGCAAAAATAAACAAAGTAAACAAGACAATCAAAGGACGCAAAAATGCAATAACAGAACAAGACACAGTTAACTGATCAGGTACATATTCATTGACTTTAGCTTCGTTCATATGGCATGTAGCGCCAGTCACGGTGGACAGGGAGGGTGGTTGGGCAGGAGCTTCCTGGTGCTCTGGTGTTTTCGGAGCTTAGGGGCATCAGAAAATAGATTTGTTTGTGGTGTCATCTTTTGTCTCTGTCCCGTCTCGTCTTTTATGTTGCCAGAGACGTCAAGAGTGGTTTCATCCACCCATTGGGTTGGCACGCCGTCGTATAGGTGAAATAAACCTGCGTGTGACGTTAAATTCTAATCAAGCAGACCAGAATGGACAGGTTAGGTAAGGCCAATTGGTTCACTTATTCATACTCAGTGTTTTACATAACCGAACAGCTTGCCGCCATTCAAATACAAGATTATTAACTAAACAATGCTTGTTTAAGGGCATATATATCGCATATCGTGTTGCGGTAACGATGAGGATGCAACATTCATGCTGTTTTTGATTAGATGATTACGCTACCAGTATTATCCATTAACGTATACATTTCAGCCTTAGTTGGCGAGACAGACGCCATAACTACAGTAAGTTGTAGCTTCACCTTTACATCTGAGTAACTTTCCCTTTTATAATAAATAGCTCGTGATATTTTTTAATTGGGTATCTCGGCTATCAAATCTCTTTATGTCGTATAATCAGTCGTATTTTTTGTCAGTTTGGTTCAATTTGTAAGTGGAATATAATTCAAATCAACCAACATTCATTGACAAAAACCCCGAAAAAAAAAAACGCGGACATTTGAACCTGCGACTGTGTGGCTACGAGTTCCCGCCTTCAGTTTTACAAGCGTCAATGTCTGACGCATTAATGGACTAGTCAGCCAGAGTTCGACTCTCATTGGAGGCAAGTTAACGTGGATTTGCCTGCAATATAAAACTTATTCGGTCCTTTTTGGAGGTATGCTAATTTGTATGTCTACATTTATAAAACACATTCGTTGAAGTCATGCTAATTTGTCTGTCTACATTTATAAAATACATTCGTTGAAGTCATGCTAATTTGTCTGTCTACATTTACAAAACACATTCGTTGAAGTCATGCTAATTTGTCTGTCTACATTTATAAATCACATTCGTTGAAGTCATGTTCATTTGTCTTTGACTACCTTTACAAAACACATTCGTTGGAGTCATGCTAATTTGTCTTTGACTACATTTCTAAAACACATTTGTTGAAGTCATGCTAATTTATCTCGAGTGATTGTGATACTAGAGGTGGTCGCGATGTGCAAACAGTTTGAGAGGAAACACATTCGTTGCTCGTTGGAGTCATGCTAATTTGTCTTTAACTACATTTACAAAACACATTCGTTGGAGTCATATTTATTTGTCTACATTTACAAAACACATTCGTTGGAGTCATGTTAATTTGTCTACATTAATAAAACACATTCGTTGGAGTCATGCTAATTTGTCTCTAGTGGTTGTGATACTAGAGGTGGTCGCGAAGTGCAGACAGTTTGAGAGGGAAAGGTTTCACTGTCGTCTCTCTGTCTTGTCTCCATTGTATCTCTGTCAGTCATACAGTCCAACTGAAACTCAATCCGGGCTTCTAAAACCCATCAACCTTATCACATTGTAAGCCAACCCGTCCAGAGATCAACGATCAATCAACGGCGATATTAAACCGTAAAGCCAATATTACGCACCAGTATGATATGTACTAACTGGAACTATTGAAAAGGG
The DNA here is from genome assembly GCA_034781015.1 of Tonicella lineata. Lineage (NCBI taxonomy): Eukaryota > Metazoa > Mollusca > Polyplacophora > Chitonida > Mopaliidae > Tonicella > Tonicella lineata. The sequence continues at coordinate 2,292 of JAVFBY010041127.1, forward strand.
CTCTTAATAAATGCGATATCATCGAGAAAAAACTAAGTCAACTTTAAGTCTGATTATAATGTCTATTTGATCCCGTTTTGCTCGGCTTGAAAAAGGAAAGGGACTGGGAGAAACTTAGAAATGTCAATATCAGCGACAAGCTTGAAAGCGAAGCGACGTTGAGGTATTGTTTCGCTTGTCAAAGTGTGTTCCCCACTAAGGTAATACAAGACCTTGTCATGGGTTAAGTTTACAAAACCGGTCGGTAGCGCGCACCCCGACAGAGGGAGGCTTGGTGGACTAGACGAGAGCCACACCTGAGTAAAATAGCGGTGGCTCTTCAGATTTATTCTCAAGTCATCTTAGATTTCCCTCTAACTCCAGTACTCAACACTCATGTGACGTAGATCTGTCTTTCAGAATAACGTCAGAGGGCGTATCAACTTCGCGTAAAGCCGCCTATTAAAGCTCTCGACATGCTCGCACACAGAAGAGATACCGACTAAACTGCTTCGGTGAGCCTTGGAACGGGTCACAGGGGTCAGCTCGGGACAACTCCATTCCAATATCAACTTTCAAAGTAAGCACAAACGATGACGGATATCAATATATATTTTGAGCGTAGAGTTAATACAGCCAAAACCTATGCGTTATAAATACAACCAATGTGCCTTATATACTTTTGTCTATGGTGTCATAAGTTTTGTTGGTATCTTTACAATATTATGTTAGACTCTGCTAGGTGTGATTGTGCGATCCGATCAATAATGCTTATATCTTCAATAGGCGTCCAATAAACCCTGTACTAGCTTATGTGTGGGTGCATACAATAAACATTACTTGCGCTTATTTTCCTCGTAGACTGCCATACATAATAATCACTTTTATTGAACTTTCCAACAAGACTATAGTTGTTTAGTTTAATTTTTAAAGTTTCCGCCTGGTTTTATGGCTAAACCATTTTTATGGCTAAACCATACATTTGCAGGGGCAGATTTCATAGAATAATAATAGTTTGCTACAAAACCACGAGTTTGGCATATCGGTCTCTGGTAGGTTGACCAATGCGAGTCATTAGTTTTGAAAAAACTGCCAAACGTAGCCTGTGAAACGGACTTATTATTAAAAAAAAAGAATTATTTGTGGAACATACTGCCCAGAATTTCTACACGGTAAATAAAATGCCTTTAAATATGATGTAAAACCACAAACAAACACACGCAACAATCTATCGAAACAACTATGATCTCTAGTTGATTCAGTCGATCTTTAAACTAAGTAGAGAAGCCCTTCTTAAAGCGCTCGGTCTATACAGCAACAGGCTAAAGGGGCAATTTTATCGGGTAATATTTACATAGGAATTTGAAGGCGTAACGTTGAGTCTTGACGCTAACACTTTTCAATCCTGTGGTGTTGCAGAAATCAAACAGTGATACATCTATCTTACATATCATTTTTGTACGTTTATTTATTTAGAAATGTTTAGTTTTCTATAATAAGAACGTTTTTGTTTGTGTATGTACTATACATTTGATATATAAGAAATTGAATCCAGATAAAATGCTCCGTTCTATTAACGATATGGCGATACTTTAAAAAAAATCTGTCATAATCAATTCAAATGAGTGATACATTAATATTAATCAATTATAAAATCAAAACGACCAAGGAAATGATATACTGAACCTGCTATTGTAATGCATACAATTATATATTACCAGAAATACAAGCTACCAATCAATCAATTATTCAATCAATCCATCAACAGTCGAATAATAACCAATTAAGAAGTTATTCAATTACAAAATCTGATTAAATAATTTCTTATTTTTGTCTTTCTCGCTGAAAATGTTGAATCAAGAAGACCTTACTGAAATGATCATATATAAGGCACATTATACTCATAATAACATCGCCTAATCCAAACGAATCGCATTATCCGTTTAAAAGTAATTTACCACTCACCTCGTTGTAAGCTTCCATTTGATTTGGTATTGACAACAATGTTGATATCTAAACTGTCTATATAATTGCACATATCGTCCTTGCAGCACAACAAAACTGGCCAATCAGTGGACTGCTTTCTCCTCACAAGTTCTCGATCTCCACTACAGAGAGTTCTGTCCTCCATTTTAACAGAGTCTAAGCACCCATGTACAGAGTGTGTGATATCTCCCTCATACGTGAGCATTGAGTAACACTGTCCTACACTAGATTTACACATATAACCAGTACTAACACATCCCGATTCGTTACAGTAACACCGAATGTCCCCTGAAATACGAAGAAAATTACAAATGTTATTTTTATAACTTTATTATTTATCTCATGCACAGATATAAACTAATGGGGTCTCCTAAATGTTGACAAGCCAGTCCTATGATGCTAAAAGCCAAGTTGAAAATGACACATATTCATAACGTCAAAGGCACGTTTCCTCAGTGGCTTATTAAAATGCGTCACTGTCAATGTGCAGTTTTGTGTCATACTCAAATTATCTCCCTTGCCAACATTTACGAGACCGCCATCGGAATGTAAGGAATCAAGCAGCATACATTTAATTTAAGTGTAAATACTGGTTCCATAGTAGTCTCACCGTCCAGTTGCTCAAAATGCTAATGACAGATTAAATCTCTAATCCGGGATTAGCTGACGTCACCCCATGTTAAAGGTCAATATGTAATCTTGCATTAGCGTTTTAATCTGCCATTAGCACTTATCTTGCTTGTGTGCAATCGAGCCCTGGTGTCGTTCTGTTATTTATATACAGGTCTTCAGAGGTTTTTGTTAATTACCAGTGGCTGAAAGGAGAGGTTTCCATTACCAACCAGAGTGGCAACAGCGGCATATGAGTGAAATGACCACGAGTACAGCATAAAACAACGCACAAACAACAAAACAATGCCAGTAAAAATTCTTAATAATAGTTTCAAAACACACATAAATATTGAAAATTGGCTGTCCATACTGTGTGTGTCTCACTGCCCATGCCTCTTGTTGACACTTGTTATAACATTATATTATGCTACTTTATTTATTTCACTTCAAACTTATCACATTAAAAGAACATGGAAGCAGTAGAGAATAGCATGATTACTCAACTGGTCTAATGGGTTACGTTTAGGGTAAGGATCATTTATTGCTTTCAATATTGAACAATGGTTATACAACCTAATAGTATAAAATAACGGGAATAAAAACTAGAGGATGTTTTTCTAAATACTGCACAAGTGTATATAGTATAGCTAAATAAACAAGGAGGGTACGCGATGTATGCGTTACGTTAGACCACGCCAGTTCTCTCTGATTAATGCATAGTTACTGAGGGTAAATATGATTTTATCTGGGTGTATTTCCTGCGATTCCTTCTGAAGATAAACAAGAAGTGAAGCGGATCTTTTCAGCGATTTCTGTAGAGTCTATAACCTCACTATCTTAATACAATTAGCTGAACGTGCCGCCGGAGAGGTTGTTGCGCGAACAGACGCGAATGTACGCGGAAAGGACGGAACGTTACAGGCCCTTAGCGTAATTGGACAAACGACAACAAGATACAGCGCTCTGATTTATTTCTAAGTGTTGAAAATTTGGCATTGGTAAGAGCTATTAGAAGCGAGTGTCGACAGTCCGGGGCGTGGTGAGCCATGGATACAGCCAAGTGATAATATCGGGCAATTTATCTGTGCAGCATGAAATAACGGGAAAACTCGCCTTCTAATTTCTTCAATTGCTTGCATATTGCTTAAATATTCAGTCAGTATAAATCCGATTCTTCTTTTTCCTAAACAAACTATAAGTATTTTAAATATAACTGGGAAAGTATTGCATCAAAACTAATTCAATTTTGTTCTATTCCAAAATTGCACCGAAACGATGGCATAAAAGCTACTGTAGATTTTCATCGACAAGCAATTTAGCTGCGAATGTAATTACAAACAAAACTTAACTGAAGATATATTTGGCCTATTTATAAAGAGGTTGGAAATTAGAACCAATTCTGTCATTTCCTTAGGGGTACATTCCTCTGAAGATGGAAAGCATATATAGTAAAAGTGCCAGTGAATCTTAACGGTATATGCTGACCCGACCTTCAGTCCAGTTGTGTACGACGTTAAGTGGCTATTTGTCCATGAGAGTGGCAAGGCTCTTAAACATGAACTTCTCTTCTCTGGCATATACCGAAGACCCCTGCTAACATTATGCCTTGTCTCTGGTCCGGAAAACAGTAGATAAGCCAGGGCTGTATGGGAATATCAAGAGGAGTGACGTTTTGTTTTACTGCCCAGCTTCCTGAGTGACTGGCTTTGATAAGGTGGAGTTTGAGAGGTGCCCGCCATCTCCCGAAAGGGTCTGTGTTTATAGCAGTACATCTGTTAAATGTCTGCTTTCTCTCTCTCCCGTCGTTTTATCAAGTCAGCTAAAGTGGTACCTCTGACCAAACTAAACCCAACCCTTAACCCCTGATAAAACTGTCCGCTAATTCCAACGAGTCCGGTATGAGAGGGAATCGTTCAGACGCAAGGAATCTCAGTGCGGAAGAAAAACTTCAGCGACGCAGAGCTTTTTGCACCAAACAAAAACACAAACTACAAATTCTTACAGGGAAGCGGGAATTTGAGTAGCTAAGTGGTCTCTATTCATCACTGGCTAAGCGAGCATGCGCATTCCGTGGCTGGAAAGAGTTGTTGCTAAGATGGCGACAAAGAATGTAAATAGGCTTCTATATATGAAAACAAACATTTCAGAGCTGTGGACCGAAAGTTGGCAAATTGTCTCCCTTAAAGAACGTTCAACAACCTGTAACACCTTGCATCTATATGATTGTAAGTTCCATTTTATTGGTAAAATCTGATTTGTAAGAATAACATCAGACATTCCGACAAAATATCAGAATATCGTTTAAGATGCATTTGGGATATTCAAATGTGTTCTGCAAGTAATGCCGAATAAAGGTCATTAGTCATTGCAAGTCATCACTTGCAAAATGAATAGGAGGACGAACGTTCTACGAATACTGACTTAGGACAATCTGCAATTGATGACGAATATGGGTCGTGGGCTATTGAAATATGTTTAAAGTGATGACGAAAAAGTGTAGGGAGTTATTGAAATAAATGCGAATGAAGGCAAACCGATCTAAATAAATATTATACATCTGCGTTAATGGTAAGTTAAGGTATAGCATTATTGCACCATCATGATCTCTTAACAATGGTCTGGAATGTATGGACCTTGGTAAAGCCACAAAAGACCCGACATTATTCCTTTGCTATATGCATAAATTATGAATGACGATGACATGGTGTATGGAGACTTACAGAGATGAACTGCTCTACTGGTCTATATGGCAGGGTAGAGCATGTCATAAAGTCCCGGTAAGCCTTATCGTTAAATAATAGAGTGACTGTAGCTAGTGTTGACCTTATGGCTGATCTAACCGAGCGAACAACTCAAATATTATTTCGGAGTCAATCTGTCTTCATAAGGCTTGCTGACACATTAAGTTTACTCCCTCTACAACGACAAGCTTTCTTTCCCGTATACTGTCAGTACTGCTTACATGTTGAAGGGTTAAAGGCAATCCGCGTTAGCTTCGCGCATTCTGAGCACGCACCGCGCTTCAAGCAGTGAGGAATGCGTGTACACAGTGCCGTATGTATACAGTGTACATATAACTGCAGTTGCAAGGTAAACCCACCCGGTAACCTGGTAGGTATGAATGTGAAAATATTTAAGATAAAAACTAAACATACTATTTTTTACATCAATACATTACTTATGGAATACAAATCTAGGTCAATAAAACCACGTCGTACGTAAATAGTGTTTATACAGAATGCATTAACCTACCCGGCGCGAGCGCTATACTCTGTTATAATCTGAGATAATTTCAGAGTAGATTAATTTGAGAAACGAAACCATTCCGAAAATCAAACATATCTTCAATAAAGAAGATTGATGGCATTGAAACAAATTACATTAATTAAAGTTTTGTTTTAGCTTTTATTTATTTTTGGATAATTTTTAACCCCTAACTTTTAACGTTAGTTATTTTAACTAAAAGCGTGAGTGAAGAAACTTTTCTGACATTAGGCATTACTTCAGAATTATAAAGTTGAAGCTTTAACTTTTAAGTTGGAGATTTTCTGAGATAACAATTCTAGAAGAATTTCAGGTGGGCTGTCTGCTAGTTAACTACATGTACAGGTAACAACATGGCATTTTAAGACGGTGCCTTGGCGAGGGAGTAACTATCAGGAGTCAGGGAGAAATCAACACTGTTCTAACCCTTATCTTAGACTTTATCACCAAAACATACACCATTTTCCGTTTCGTCTTATTCAGTGCGATACCAGCGCGCTTCTTCTGTTACAACTGCGCTTTATTCGCGCCAGACAAACCTAGGAGATGCGGTGGCCGATAACATTGTGTGCAGGTCAAACACACAACTGACTTTACTATGGGCTAGAGCCTATATTCCCACTAAAACACGTACACCCAGACTTTATTACAAGCTTTGTTACCTACTGCAAGGTAATATATTCCAATAATGACTTCTACTTTATAAACATCACCGGTGTCAAACACGCAACAGACGCACCTAATGGTACTAGTGTATAGAAGACTTTACAGGTCACTGTGAAAGAATTGTCCCTAACTTACCTAGCAGTTATTTTCAAATACAAATCAATCAGTGACTTATTTATTATAACAACAAGTCAACGGCGTATAACAAAAATGTATGGCATACTCCTGATGCCCTAAACGACTTTTGAGTTTTTACATTATCAATTTGGTTTAATAATTTTTAAAAAATTATGCGGAATCGAGGTTTTCTTTTGAGCTCAGTGAACTTTTTTGTTATGTGAACAAAACTTCGACGGCTTCGATATGAGCAATTGCGTAACACAATACTTCTTTTTCTAGACGGGAAGCTATACAAGCACATACATGTAAGTATTTTGATAAATTTTTCGTAATAATGGGATAAAGCGTGTAAAATTAATAAAAAATATTTTTCAAAAAGTTTAGGGGTCGTTTTTATCTCACTAAAATAATTCATTGTTTTAGTATATATACCGTGCCATTGGCACCATGTGAATGGTCGGGACACAGTGTGACATACACCGATACTGCGTGACTGACAATATATGTGGCCGTCTGATTGATAATGACAATTTTTGAATATTTGGCTGGTATTGTGCGTCTGGCCGCGACTGGTACTGTGCACATGACAGTGACTGTCACCGGTGTGATTGACAATGACACTGTGTGACTGATTTGGAGGAAAGGGAGAGACTTGTCCTTCTTTAAATGTATACATCCAGTTAATATGAATGCTGTAGTAATCAATGTAAAACTTGAATTATATCACCCTTACACAATCAAGCTATATTTTGTCCATCACGTAACCTAATAAACACGGAGGATTGGTTTAGTATGTTATCATTTGTAGTAAATACCACGCCACCTGACGTATTTATAATGCTCATAACAAGGCACTCCGAGTCCAAAGCAGTAACAATCTGTCCTTCAAGCAACGATGTAACGTATACAACAATCTTCACACTTTGTCTATAATTTTACTCTTGACCTAGACTGTTCAAACTCAGATCATAACAATACCAGAGCTGAAATTTCATGACGGGAAATAACACCAACATTAACTTAAATATTCAATTAAACACTTAAAGACAGGTATTATGACGCTTTTGCAAATTGCTAACAATGAAACACCGGTCACTGAATTAAAGAAAGGTAAAAAGAGAAAGATAACAATAACAATTCAATGTATATATATTATATACAGGATGGAAAATGTTATATCCGAGATCAGTTTAAAAGGTAACAGAAAAACATTTTGGGTGACGTCTACTGCAGTAGTTAACATAATTATATCCATTTTCGTTTAATACAATATAGCTGAATAATGTTTCAATTATTTTTTCCTTAAGTCCGCTCCATGTCAAGGCGAAGCTTTTGTTGTGAATAATACTATTCGTATGGCCGATATATGGGATGTACCAAAACATTTAGAGTGAAATCGAGGCATATCTGTAATCTTGTTGTAAGAAATTATAAGACAGATACTAATACTATAGGACTAAGACAGTTTTTTATACTGATATATAGCGTACTCTGGATAACATCCATCACTAACTCTTGAACTTGGACACGTGAGCTTTTTTCTGTTCTTGACAATAAACTCTGCATGCTTGTGTGTATCATAAGCCTGCTGTATTGTATAGCATGTCAACACAAAAGTTTTCTCTGGGCGGGCGAAACTCACGTGTGAAGATCACAGTCAAACGCGACCCACGCTTCTTCGCGACCTCGTTAATTGCGAAAATAAACAGAGTTACATTGAAGCGATTTGTCCCGTGGCTCTCTTTCGCTGAGTGCCATTGGCGCGGCGAAAGAAGGACTTGCCTGTCAACAGCGAACTGCTGGGCCAAATTTACTCCTTGTGAATCAAGTCTTGTTAACTGCAGAGAGCCTTCTTGCCTAGTAGTCCCAAAATACGTAAAACAAGATTCAAGGAAACTTTGTTCGTGTAATTCAGTGTCTCCCTGTCATCTTTGTGATTATCTCTATAAATTTGATGCATTGCGTCTCTTCGGTTACTCTACTCGTGTTCCAACTTTAAGTTATAGTCTGGCCAAAACGTTTTTAAAAAACAACAATTAATACAAACTTTTGCGGGTCGAGCCCGATTCTGTGAGTCGTATTGTTCCATTCAAGTTGAGCAAGAAGGAGACTTATCTCATGTCTTGTATCTTTCTTCAACCAGACTACGGTCTAACAGTGAGCCGTTTTATACCCAGAGAAGATAGTACCGTCAGTTTAAGACTATTTCTATTCATTCCTTGTACTTTACTCCAAACATCTGCTAAGCATTTTCCAGATCCGGTGACTGTACTACACAAGTTAGCTAAACGAGTACGTAATTCAAGATCACATACCCATGCATGGACTACATTACGAGGAGATAGGCATTTAACGATTTTGAGGTTAATCAAGTTAATATTTGAAAAACTTATTATTATTTACGTAATATAAATACCCATTCTAGCTTAACACAACTTTTGGAAAGTGTATATGCTTGGATATATGCTGGGAGTCAACTATGATTTAAAAAAAAAACCCAGCACAACAAGGGTACCGGTATGCAAAAGAGAGAACGAAAGTATGGACAAATTCAAGGACAAAGCAATGTCATACTCGGTATTAACTGATCTAGCTATGGACCCTGCACTATTCTATTTCGTATAATTGGGCTATGGGTCACCTCCATACAGTAGTTTAAGGAAGGCTTGAGAACGACACCGACCGTTATTCTCGCAAAGTGTTGGCATCGGAATAAACCTTATCTTAGCGATGTTCTTCGAACATCATTAATAACTTTCGCTGGAACGTGATCCACCACAAAGGCCAAGTTTAATTAGATATCAGTATTTTTTTCGAGAATTATCGCCGTTATAGTTCTCCAACCTTCCTTTAGGTAAGGTATGAATGTTACCCATAGCTCTTTTATACGGAATAGTTCAGGGCCCCATAACTGAAACTGGTCGTGAACAGTTAACCCAAAACGTTCGCTTACTCGAGAACGAAGTAGTTTACAACGAAACTGTTGTCTGTTTCCTTATCCTTAATAGTGCATCACAGGCCGTATAAAGAAAGCCTACGAGTATGTTATAGCACATATTCAGCAGGGAGGTATTTAGTACTTTAGCCTCCCACTACAATAAATACTGACGAGACAAATAGAGTCATTTTGTGTACTTAGTGAAATTTTCTAGTCTCTACAGGAGAAAAGGGCACCACAAAGTCGTGTTGTGCTTCTCCCTGTCCCGTGTAAACACATAAACTAACTACTCTTCAAGGGAGAGTGGTTGGAACGCAATGCTGTGTATAGCACATAACCTAGTGTCGGTCGTTTACAACCCACCATTCCGTATACACGATAGCCTTCTTTTAGCTTGTAAATCACTTTTATTGTCGCTCAAGAACACTCGTTACTTTAACCTTACAACTAAAGTAGGAAAACAAATATTTAAAAAGCGATGAAATCTGACATTAAAATAACTATAAAATTCTAAAAATAAAGATAACAGAAGTTCAATGGCACTTTAAGGCGTTATAAAACAGTAATATTACAGAATCGCCTATTTGTTTTTACCGTGATACTAGAACAACCACATGTAGCTATTTGAAGAGAACTTTTCCTCCTTATATAGACTTGATTAAAAATAAGATGCAAGTATTAAATACGCGTATTTCAAAAGCACATTACTGGCCTAAGGAGTTACCTAATACTATCGAGCTCATGTGACAAACAACTTGGAAAATTCACTTTTACTGATCGCCTGTTGTATAGTCAGTTATAAACAAGGTATTTTATGCATCTTTGCAACAACAAAAATCGCCTGTTCTTTGAAAAACAAAGTGACTATCTTGCCTCTGATACTCAACTCAACTGTGACTATGAATTGTGTGAAGTGGGCGACTAAAAACGATGTTAAAACAGTGGAAGGGCTCTAATCTACAAGCTAGACATCTAGTTTACATTGAATGCAAACAGTTCACTTTGTATATCTTTTGGGCCTTATCAGTGCTGTAGTTTTGAAGAGATTTGAACTCTTGTGTTTTTCCGCCAAGCCCTCTGTCGCTTGGTTACCACGCTACTCATTGGCAACGTCGTCATTTTAATGGAAGTGTTTGGGATTTCCTCTTGTAAACATATCATTAGACACCGCGTGACCTTGCGAGAACTCAGGACTTTAAAATGAGTTAGAGTCAGTGACAGACAGAAATAATATCAAACTTTATAGGGATAGATTAAGAAGAAACCAAGACGATAAAACTGTTTTATTTACACTTCGAAGGGATAGATATGTAAAGAGAACTTAATGGGACTGTTTAGATTTGTTGTTTTTTGTTAGTTTATCATTCGACCGTCCTTTGACATCCGACTGCGAGCACACTGAGCTATTAGATAATAACATAAGAAAGCAAGATCATGTTTTATTTTGCTTGCCGTGTAATTACTCGTGATTCATTCTTATTCCACACACGCCCTGAGGTAAAATAACAAACAGAGAGACATAGATTAAACTCGTCTCCTATCATAAACAGTTCAGTTAGCTGGCGACGTCTGACATAAAAACACCACCTGATCTATTTAATATTACGTCAAATGGGCGGGCCACTGAACCAAATTTTAAACGCGACTGATTTGACGATAAGACAACGATATGCCGTTTATAATTGATTAATTTTATTAATTCGTTAATTAATTCTCTTAATTATTCAGTTCAAATAGTTTATTCTTCATAAAAAGTTGTATTTAACATTTATTAAATAATTAAATGACATTATTGACATAGCAAAATATTAAAAAGAGACGGGAAACCCTCCCAAATGTAATGTTATTTATACATTAATTGATAACATAGAAATGTATATGTTTACATGAACAAGACCGTGACTTAATTTGGAAACTGGTTCGAGCCACGGATGACATCATCTGACACGTTTGTAATCGCATAAATCTTGCAGACTGGTCAGCTATCTGAGCATGCGTTTCTTTACACACTATAAATTTAAATTTCCCCACAATCTTGACGCTTCAGATGTTGACCTATGGATGTCCGTTTGTGCCACAATCTCTGAATTCCAGTAAAAGGTTAGGTCATAAAAAATAAACAATATTAGTCGACGGGGACAGTGCCTAGATTGTTCACTTTAAAGATTGATTGATTTAATATAAACTGCACGTCTTTCAGCACTAATTTAACTTCAAAGCTATGGAGGTCAGATTGGGCCATAAAACTAATAGTGTTGATTCTGTACGGTGACAAAACGTAGGCGAAACTGCGCAGGATAAACGGGCACTTGTTTTCAATAGTGATGACGAGGTCAGAGGTTACATCATCCGATGAGTGAAGATATGGGGATATTCCTGGGTGTTTATGTGAAAAAATGTGGAGCTGTAAACTTCACTTATTTCTCAAAATTCAAGTCAACCTTCAACAATTACAATATAGGTTGGAAGTCTGCTGTCTATTTTATGTAGCGGTTTAAATTCTATATAATCATGTTAATGGGGGGAAAATAAAAGCAAACCATTTAGTCGCTAGAATATGCTACTGTTTTAATTGAAAGAGTTTCCTATTGATTTATCTTTCAATTTCTGACTTCAGTTTTTAATTTATGCAAAAAATTAATGTTGACGCATAATTTGTTGTATTTTTGTCGCAGTGATTGAATACGACACACTTATTATACGCAGACACACTTTTCGAGCCGAAATAGTATTCTTAGTCAAATTAAATATGTTTTACGCTTTTGTAGACAACTTTAAACCTTCGACAGTTTATACACTTGAGTAAAGGGCTGCTTGGTGAGGAAAGGCCTCCTTAGTTTCTCAACAGGTTGCTTCCATATCGATCGGATTAATTAACAAGCCCGAAAACAAAGTGAGCAAAACTGGTCGTTACCAAATAGAACAGACTGTTCAAAGCTCATTGTATCAACAAAACGAGATCCCACTGTTACTACAGACAATCCCGGGGAAAGCATGTCTTCGGATACATTTACATCACATTCGAATCAATAGAATAAATTTACACACCATGCGATACGAGAGAATTGAACCGGGCCACGATTTGTGCACTGCCAGGCAACGCAGTACTGTACAGCTCTGTATGGGAAACGATTGCAGCGAGGCGGTTCATTTGTCAATGGTTCGATCAGTAACAATATAAACGATCTTCTGGTGTGTTACAGATGGAAAAGCGGTGGTTCAATTTACCATGTTTAGTTTAACCAGTTACTCTATACACTGACCAAAAGAAAAACGGAAATTGGTCCAAGTCCATTTACAACACAACTTTGTTCTGCTACTAGTTTCCCAATACTATTCGCCAATACATACAGTAACAAACTTCGAGTTTTAATGTAAATCTATCCCACAAATGAAAAAGTTAACGAACAGCGCTATCGGTACATAACAGCACATTGGTCAGGGTAAATTGAAAATTGCGGCATGTTTGTGAGAAACGCCTTGCTATTTTAATATACATTATACACAAACTGCAATATACCAGCCATTATCAGTAACTTATACGCTAAATCGTGTTGCATATTGCGACCATAATTAAAACCAACACGGATAACTACCGATTTTCCAATTCCAACTGGCCAAAGATATTGGTTAAAAACGTCATGTCATGTATACAAATGTTTTATTATCCTGGAATAACTGAAATTTATAACACGTGCCCGATTTGTACTATAAATTACTTCTTTATGCAAACCAACACTCAATACCATATTGACAGTAAATTGCAATTCTGCTCCATAGGATGATGGTGATAAATGACAGGTGTTAGTTAATTACCGATATTAACATCGATAGAATGTAGAACTGGCGCGTGTCTTTCAGGGCAGCTGTGTATCGATTAGGCGACTCACCTGTCACCAAGCCCAGCCCTATACAGACTTTCGCCCAGCCAGGTTTATCGATAGGTTGACATCTACCCAATACAGATCAAAATCAAAACTAAAATGTTTGCAGGGATATACAGATTATTTATTGTACAATCGTTAAAGAGGCTTTACCTCAGAATTTAGGCCAAAACTCGACTGAATCGAGTTAGACCGGATTTTCTCTATTTTTCTACTATAGCCCAAAGTATAACCTTTCAGAAAATAACACTGCCGTGGATGTGCGATGTACCGTTTTAAGATAATGCGATCCGCATTACGATGTGTAATGTATGCACGAAGATTAATAAACCCTGGGGGGTATTATATGAACCAAATCGTTCAAATTGTGATACAAGCACAAAATTTGCATGCATGATCTCCTCAGGCTAACTATTCAGAAAAAAACGTTAAGCCATCCAAAAATCCAACATGGCTGCCATTTTTTCAAGGTGGCCACCAATGACAACAGATTAACTCATAACATTTTGGTCAGAATCGTTCAAATTGAGTCTAAAACACCAAATGTTGCATGCATGGTCTCCGCAGGATAACTATTCACATAAAAACATAATTCGTTGTAACATATAGGGTTGATACGTAACAAAGGAAATATAAATAATGCCAATGACTAAAGGATTAATCCTTGACAAATTCTACATTTATTATTTTTTAAAAATAATTTTGAATTTCTTTAGTTTTGGATAGCAAGGCAGCTTTTAACAAAACAAAATATCTTTCCTTATGTGATTTTAAGAATATTGTTTTCCGCTAAAGTAAAAGCGCCTTTCCTCAGGATAACAAACTTTGCCCTTACATGTCTCACTGGTTTATTTTTAATATTCATTCATTTGGTAGTTGTTTTAGCGGCATGTAATAAACATATGACCGAAGCCATGCTGCAATTCACTGAATAATTAATGGTTTTGATAAATGCATCCAGTTTGTATGAACATGTTATTCTTGTAATAATGAAAAGATCGATTTGTTTCAGTTTGTTTGTATTTGGCGTTTTTGTTCAATCGAATGATGCGCGTCATTACTAAACACTCAATGTTGAGAGTAACAGTTACCGTTTAACAACATGCAGCATTTACAGGCACATTGTGATTGTCACATATACATACAACATTACAATAGATGGGTCTAGTTTGCAATCACGGATAACATTAACACAAGTTAAGGCCAGGACTTGCAAATCTGCTGTTAACTAAATGAAAGCAGCTTTTTACCAAATGATATATTGTCTTACATATATGCAAAAATACGAACAATCAATTGATAGTTAGAAAAATAAGAATCCTGCCAAAACAAGCCCAATAAGTCAATAACCATAACCCTTTATAAATAATTAGGATTTACACTAACATAAATTATCAGTTATAATCTGTGAGATCTTAACAAAAAATTGGTCACTGTCTGGAAACCCTTATTTCTGTTTACTTCAGGGTTAAGAATAGATTTTAATGACGGCTTTGATACATTAATATTACTCAGCTCGGCGTCAAAAGTATGTCTGGCATTGTTGTTCCTATAGGACAATGAACAATTAAGTGAGAGAAAAAATCATCTACATTACTGTTACAAGTATCGCACAATCCGGTTGGGTGTAAATCAATCTGATTCAAATCAGATCTACATTAGCTCCCCGGTATTGTATTGTCGCGATGTAGATCTGAAGACAAACCCTACCAAATGATGTCAATTGGTTAACCAATCAGAGGTCCGCTTACCAATTCATGGTATGTGAAACGGGGATTCCCCTGGGACTTTTAAGGCAAAAGTTTTTTTCTTAAAATGTAACACCAGGAGAAAACTCATGGTAATTTTTTTGTTGGTATCACCATTAGAACAATTCTCAGTTTACTTATTCTGTTGGACTGAATTGTGGCGACGAGTTTCAATACCACAAAGCTCTGCAGTAAAAGTAGCGAGTAGGTAAAGTGAAATGCTGATAGTCGTTTGACATTTCCTAATTCTCCATATCAGATACAAAGATCGGCCTTTCTTTGTAATAACGACATCTTCATAGCTTATACATTCCTGCCTCAAAGAATAAGGGAGCCGAGGTTTTCATAGCTCGTCTGGTACACCCACAGGGCAACTTCGACCAATATCACTGTTGAGACAAGAATCCATCGCCAATAGCGACTATATATACTCGCATTTTAAAAAGTGTTATTTAGGATTAGAAATAAAAAAAACGTATCCTGATACAACAATAAGTTTGACCCAGGGTCTATTTTTAATCATAATTTAGGACCATTTAGCAAGAGAAGGGGTTGCTTTGTGCGGAATATTGCCTACATATTTATGGCGAGTCCGACCACAAGAGAGACATCGTAACAGGTTTGATACAAAATCAGGAACTGCTCGAAATCCGGGTCTCAGAGGACTTTTTATCTGGTTGAGAGGAAATAGTGGGAATGTCTTGCAAGGCTGGCTGCTATGCTATCAATTGTCTGATGGTCCCAAAACAAGCAAGTGATACGCACACTTACACCTTTACGTGCTTCTCTATGCCAAAAACAAACATGCTTGAAGCATTAAGTTGTTATTGCGGTTGTTACTTGTTAGATACATCTTTGACTGTTGACGCCTGTTTTAAGCGAATCGTCTGAGGCGAAGACAACATGACGAAAAAAGATACCACTAAACTGTGTAAATTGGTATAAAAAGAGACAAAGCTGGGTTTCTGTGGCGTCTGTACGATCTCCATTAAAAGCTTACTTCAATCATTCATTCTATCAGGGTTTTTTCCATTCTGTCTTTCCAGTCCAGTGTTTTATTTCTGCGCGTGTCAGAAGATACTTCGTGACTGATTGTTTTAATTATAAGATTTAGACACCCATTCAACTTTTTACGGTGTCCTTAAATTCTGAACTGTTAAAAGCCTTTATTTTATTTTTTACATCCAGATGACAAGTATTTCATTCCCATTTGTGTTCATATTCTCGTTCCACAGTTATGTTTTCTGTAGCCGAGGCTCTCAATTGGATAAAAAAAATATTTTTATGTCGATTCAATGATTCATATCCTTGTTTACGTCTCCTTACGAATCTTTGTTTAAGTCTCCATTTCCTTACTTTTTCTTGCTCTTATATATCAGTGGACAACCTTTCTTTCCATGTTCAATTATTTTGAATTGTGTTTTCAATACCCTATGCGGCTATGCCTCATATTCAATAAATCTTATTAAATTTGACAAATACGTTTTTGATTGATCGACTGATTTGGGGTTTTATGTTATACTCAAGGTTATTTCCCTCATATGAGGGCGTGTCAGCCCAATGGTTGGAGGAATCACTCGAAAAACCGGACAGCACAACAAATCGGCTTCCTGGAGCTTCTTATCGCTGGAATAACCAGGGCATCAGGAAGCTCCCGCCAACAACCATCATTCGATATTTTCAAACAGCTCTCTCTTCCTTGTAGCCTATCTTTCCCTCCACTCATATAAATCCTTCAATCACGCACTAACATCCATACCACCACTTAACGTCATTTCTCTTCAGTAAATGTATATTCTAGAGCCGAGTCTGTGACCTTAATACTGTCAATAAAAGCCGCTTCCTCCACTCTGGTTTGTTTACCACCCCTACTGTGCCCCCCCCCTGGTTTGCCCAGATGGTAACATACTACATGTCCTTGGATGAACTGAGAGCTAATGGGGGGGAATGAGACGCAAGTATAAATACAAGAGATACCACAGATTGAGTCTGATAAAATTTAGAGACGCCCCATGGCTCCGAGCCTAGAATAGCACTAACTGGCTGTCAAAGATATTCAGTCGTGGGGGAACAGAGAGGCTGGGGATTCGCATATCAACTCGGCTACAGCAGGACAAGTTCATGCTGAATTGGCTCTTACATTAAAGAGGGCTTCATCAAATAAATAGCAGATCAGGAAACGTTATCCAAGCTGGCAGTCAAGGCCTTTCGGAGCCTGCTGCCGCAAGGTGGCGCGCCCAAGTGATGTGTCGTCTGCTCCAGCCGGTAATTATGGACGCCTGTTTTAATCAGTTGATCGCCAGTAAGTACATCGTCTAATCGATCGCAATGCGACCTAAGCCGTGTAAATTGTAGCTGCTGAGACGAAATGGTGGTTTTGAGGCCATGGAGCCGACAATCCATGCCGATTGGCGAGTCTAAAGCAACAATCAGGAATTATATTAAATGCTACAGTCGTGCTATCTCGACTCTTTGGTACCAAACTAACAGAGATTCATTTATATTCTCAATGGCTTGACTAGACAAGTTTCCTGCGTTCTTCGAGCTCTAAGGTTTCCCTTGTCCCCAGTATCGCTAAGGTTTCCGACTACACGACTACTTCCTTCCGGGTTCTGACGGCCCTTGAACAGTCGGGGATTTTACTGCGTGTTAAACAAGGACGTGTAGCTTTACCCTCATAACACAGGCTATCAATGAGGCGGCGCAATAATATAGAGTTGTCATAAAATTCCGATCACAGAAGAGACCTTAAACTGAGCTTATTTGTTGCCCTGGAAACTTAAAAAGACTGAGGGAACTTTTAGTGCTTTATCGTTATTTATTTGAGTTCTAGAGATTCTATAGACTAGTTCAGAAAACTTTGCCGGCAGAGTCCCTAGGGGTATCCAACCCACGAGCCTTATGGGTCAGGCACCGAATCGCCAGCAGTAAATGCCTGCCGTATTGACCACTCCGCCAACTGGACTTATGAAATGTTTATTGTAAAGTTTCTCGGCCTGGTACCTTTCTTAATCTCTGCTGTTAAACTTAAAGTGGCATACGCCCTCAAAATATGGTATTTTTGATGTTAAAACAGAATCAAATGAGTTATACTTATTTTTC
>JAVFBY010041128.1:0-13018 GCA_034781015.1 Tonicella lineata
AAAATGTAATTTTCTTTATTCATTATATACATTTACAATAAGCATATACATATTAATCTTGATTTTTTTTTAATTAGTAGCATCTATTTTCTTTATTTTTCATGAATTCTTCATTTTCGTTTTCTTTCTTATATTTTGTTGACTGCTGATAATAAATGTAACTGTTTTATTTCTCTATCTTACTAATAGAGGGCCTCAGGGAAGATCAGCTTTGTGTTGAGTGATTCTAGTAATACATGTACTGTTATAATATTTGTATTATTCACCCTCTGAAAATAAAGCTATTATAAATGGTTGGCGCGTTTGACTTTTGATCCTCATTCAATATAATATACCACGTGGGTTCATATCACCCATAGGACCTGCTTATAAGGTATATGAGGGAGTCAAGCGAGGCGACTTACCCGTGAGAACCACCAAAAGCTTATTAACCGGAAGTATCAAATGAGCCGTTGACACAAATCAACCACCATGAGGTTTCTTAGAATCCTTATACGTTTAATGTGACGCACACTGCGCAGCATCTGAGTTTCGTTCGTGTTGCGCAGTCTCTTTTTGTTTGAATCGACCGACGAATTATGAGTCAACAAGAAATTCGTCCAAACCTTATGTCATTGCACTTTTTCGCTATATGAAATTAACATGTGAGCAATTCGTCTTTCCCGCGGCAACCATCTTTATTTTATAAACATGTACGTTATAAATAACCTGTGATTCCACATCCAATACAAGTTGTCTGAGCGACCCCTATTTCCCGCTAGAGGGCGCTTCTTCATCAATCCCTGTTTCATATGTTTTTCGGACTTTTAGGATTAATTTAGTTATATTTTATTTACTGGCAGTATTTTTTAAAGTTTTAGCTATATTTTTATTTTTTTAAGTCAGACATGTGTTCTGACGTACATGTAGGCTAAATATGACGTCAGCATGCTGGGAGAGCCAGAAACTTTCCTTCACCGTTGACTTGATCTTCGATACCGTTGATGTGTGTCAATGGCTCGTTTCGTACTTCCGGTTAATAGACTTCTGGTACGGCGTTAAACACCAATGAAAAAACAACCAACCAAATATGACATCAAGTGCGTACCAGTGCGTATTAAAATCGATATCGAGAACGTAACAGAAATTTATGTCTATAACATTGGCTTTTATTCAATAACTATTCACCACCATCATTACGCAATATTAATGTTTTGTCATTTATTTAAGAGACATACTGTTTTTGTGGCGATTATCATGAATAATACTCGAGTTGCCGAACTGAGTAACAAAATTGGCTCTAATGGGATTATAAAAGCTATCCACCCACTCAGAACACCATGTTTTACAACTGCTGTTCACAGCTTATCTACTCAAGCTGACTTGATTTTTTGTTTTCTTCTCCTTTAACACATTCCGATTGCTACGATTTTGCGATAGCCCTAGTCACTGGCACGTACACTCCATGTTACTTCGTATACAGGTTCGTGTTGAATAGCACCACAATATAGGATGTGTATGGCTGATTCTTATATTAGATTACTATGTGATACACAGCAGTCTGTTTACAGGAGATATTGATTTTGGTCTTATGTGAAAACAAATCATTCCGTTGATGTGCAAAAAAAGAATCAATAATTTCTTTGAGTATTTGTAACTCAATACGTAAAACGGTGTTTGAGTCATTGATTTCATATATACATGCACACATTACTATTTTTCATAGCAGTAAAAAGCGGACAATCTGATTAAAACCAGATCTAGACGCTCATCGGTATTGTTTTGTCGCCATGCACACATAACTCATTTCTCGCATTTTGATCTGAGGAAAACGCATATAAAACAGCGTCGGTTGGATATATAGTTGACCAATCACAGAGCCACTATACAAGCCGCGTGGCAATCTCTACCAGAGTTGTCGGTCCTGACTATCTCCTCGGCTGAGTTCAATTGGTACCCTAGCCTCGCGAGATCGCTGACTCTCTGACGCGTTAACTGCCACACGCCACAATAGCCTGGTATATTTTAGCGAAAAATCCGGAAAAAATAGGGCGACCACATGACCTGGAGATCGCCAAACTGGTCTTCTGATAAGTTCGTTTTGAAAAATCTTTTTTTTAATATTAGATCAAACACAAAACCTATCTTTTTAAAAACAAATAAAAAATTCACAAAACTAGGCTTGGCTCATGCCTATCAACAAATAGTAGTAGAGAAAGACTCTCGTCAATACTTGACAATAAACACACAGAAAGGACTCTATCACTATAACCGACTACCTTTTGGATTAACGTCATCTGGTGCCATATTCCAACGCACTATTGAGCAAATATTACAAGGGATACCCAAATGTATTGGTATCTCAGGATGACATACTGACCACGGGTAGGAATGACAGTGAACATTTAAACACACTAAACACAGTAGCCTACTAGACAGACTAAACAAAAAAGGAATTAATCTAAAGAAAGATTAATGTGCGTTCCTGGAAGATCGCATAGAATATCTTTGGCACGTGATAGACAAAACAGGCTTACATACATCCCCTGACAAGGTGAAGGCTATTATAAACGCCCCGACGCCTAGTGACTTAACACAGTTAAGATCATTTCTAGGCCTTCTAAACTATTATTCTAGGTTCTTACCAAACTTAGCTACAATCCTCCACCCACTGTATGAATTACAAAAGAAAGACAAAAAGTGGAGCTGGACTACAAAATGTCAAAATGCATTTGAAAAAGCCAAATCAATGGTTTCTTCAGCAGACGTTATTCTCCACTTTGACAACAAGCTGTCCGTTCGATTAGCATGTGACGCAGCCATCGTCATACGGCATTGGAGCAGTTAGTTATCTCCCATGTCATGCCTAATGGTGACGAAAGACCTATCTCCTTTGGTTCAAGGTCACTTTCAAAAGCAGAAAGTAATTACGCTCAAATTGAACGTGAAGCATTGAGTATTGTGTATGGCGTAAAGAAATTTCATAGTTGTCTTTTTGGACGCCAGTTCACACTGATAACCGACCACAAACCATTGGTTACCATTTTGGGACCTAAGAGTAGCATACCTCCTTTAGCAGCACAGAGAATGCAACGTTGGGTGTTGATTCTAGCTAACTATAATTACACAATTGAGTACAAAAATACCAAATCTCACTGTAATGCGGATATGTTATCTCGCTTACCACTGATAGAACAGGTACCAGAACCAAAACAGGAAGCCGATGTTTTCTCACTGACTAAAACAGAGACGTTGCCTACAACAAGCACAGAGATCGCTTAAGCGATCAGAACATACAGAATACTGTCTGAAGCCTGCCTTTATACATTAAACGTTTGGACAGATAATAATGACGACTCTGACTTATTTCAGACTTTTCTTTCTCAAACGCGAGAAAATGTAAATAACTCAAGGATGTCTGATGTGAGGTATCCGCGTTGTTGTGACAAATAAACTTTGACAAAGAATACTAGACAAACTACATAGTACTCACACAGGAATAGTACGAATGAAAGCATTAGTCGGAAGCTATGCTTATAGGACTAGTATAAATGCTGATTTAGAGAAAATAACTAAAAGCTGTGAACATTGCCTCAGTGCAAGTAATAATCCTGCACCTGTTTCCGGATTTAAAAAAAAGTGGCGCAGGATACATATAGATCATGCAGGACCATTCTTGAACAAATGTTCTTTATTATAATCGAATGATTCTCCAAATGGGCAGAAGTGTTTTTGAATGAATCAACCACTTCTGAGGAAACTACAGACATGCTGCGAGAGACATTCTCTAGATACGGTTTACCGGGTCAAGTCGTAAATGGCAACGAACCGCAGTATATCCGAATTGTTTAACAATTTCATGGTTACAGATGGCATTTGACACATTAAATCGGCTCCGTTCCACCCATCTACGAACGGAGAGGCAGAACGCATGGTTGCCACAATAAAAGCTAGCCTGAAAACAAACCAAAAAAGAATGTCCATCAAGATGAATTTAGCACATTTTCTATTAATTAAAAAAAAACTCTCCCCATAGAAACACTGGTAAGTCTTCCGCTAAACTGTTTTTAGCGAAACTTTACGCACTTGACTTGACTTACTACACGTTGATCTTAAACTCGTCCTTTCGTCTCAGACAGAAGCGATTCTCGAAAGAAAAAAATAATTGCGTAAATTTACATTTCACGATCTTGTCATGATCCGTAATTTCGCCGGAGGAAGGAAATGGATACCAGGACACATTACTTATAGACAAGGCCCTGTAAATTGCCAAGTAGAAACTGATCAAAATACAACACATAAACACATTGAACAGATCATTGGGAGAGAACTCACTAAACACTGGACATGATATTTCAATTCCTGACAATACATGACATTACTAACAATACCACACCCATGGAAAGAAAACCGTCGTAAGATTTAACGTATAAACTTACACGAAAGTCTATAAGCAATAGTTACAGAAGTTTGTAATCTTATTGTATTTTATTACTGTTTCACTAACTTTCAAAGTTATAATTATGTATTATTGTCATATGTTTTTTTGGTTTGATAGAAATGTTTAATAAGAAAGAATGTCCGAATGTAATTATAGTGTTTTAATCATAAGGTTTGGAATAAGGAGGGAGGAATAATGTGTATACATAATTATACATGCAATGTACGAGTTAAACGTAAATAAATCACTTCTGATTTATACATCTATATTGGATGTCACGCTTCTTTCATTCTGCAAATAAGCTAGTGTTAAACATTATAGTGTGGTGCCATATGGTTTTCCGTAGGACTTTTCTGCTAAAATTTATTTTTTTGTTTCATTTAGTTCATTTGTGGCCAAAATATAGGAAAATGATGGGGTTCAAATTTTTGGACCCCCTGGACCCCCTTTTTGGGGCCCCTTTTTCCGGCCACTGCCCACTGTTACAATATGCACACCGTTTGGCTATTTGTTGACCGATTTTCATAAATTAAGGATCATTTATGAGGTTTTTAGACATGCTGAGTGTGTTTTGGGCAGTAAAAATACAAACAGAGGTGTCTATTACAGACTTTTGAGGAAATTTGCCAAATTTTGGTGACGCGGATTGCCAAAATTGGCAAATTTCCGACGGAAAAGTAATGGGATGTAAGATGGCTTGTGTACAGGGTTTTTTGTCAAATAAAATGCATGATGTGACTGTTACTATTGGTTTATCTATTGAAAAAATATTAGTATTGGTTTTGATTCTGCCAAATATATACATAAATACATTTGTATTTCTTAGCATTATCGCCAGTATCAAAATTATGGAACTAGATCTTTTGAGTCGCATCCATGCTTTTCAACTCTGTATGTATTTTCACAATCACCAGTATTGCACTTGATAATGGAGTGCAAGGCAGGCCATTCTTGTTGCAGCTGCATCTTCCTCTGCATCCAGATTTGCACGAACATTTGTAAGTTCAAGGACAGCTTTGAGTGCTGGCAAATCTGGACTCCGCACAGGAACATAAGCATCTTTCTCTGTTCTCCAACCATTTGTGTCAATCTGAGGAAGGAAGGGAGAGGTTGTGGAGTAGGATTTGTCACGCATGGCTATATAATTCACTCGAGTAATATGTGGTAACAGCGCAGATCTAGTTGGTGGTAACATCTCTCCTTCTAAGTTCCTGCACCGAAACATTTCCCATCTTAGTGCTGGAAGAGAAGCGATACCTGTTGAAGAATATACGCTACATACAAATTTCTCCAAACACTTGACTTGTGGGGGCAACTCACCATTTATGATAGCTGTAGGGATCAATGCTTTGCCAAGCTCTTGAAAACAATCAATGATAGGGTCATTTTGGTCGAGTTTAAGGAATGCATTGATCCAGGATTTCTTTGAGATACCCACAAATTTCCCACCCCAGTCAGAACCAGAAAAGTTGTGGATTCCGACGAGACCTTGACTTTTGTGGTATCCAATAGCTTGAACTCGATCTTTGACATCAATTTCACGACATTTAGTGCCCTTGCCAGTGAGAAACTTGAGGCGCGTTTGACCTGCTAGATGGTTGTGAGACTCAAGATCCAAGAGGAGTGTAAGGACATCTGTATCAGGAGACCAAACACATACTTCTTGTAAAGTCCTTCCAGCTACTGAAGCTAAAACCTGGTGCGGGATTAGAGTGTCGGCCTCTTCATGTGAGTGTGTTTCCTCAAAATCGTGACCCTTTATCTTATTATTGTAAGCGACAACCAGCTTGAAATTCTTGTCACCGGAAAAATGTTTCAACAAATCCTCGGCGAACATACACGTAAGATGGTGCTTGGTTTTTGACGAAGAAAGAATTTGACATGGTGAGCTTCATTTCTGGGTGAACAGCAAATTCGATTGCTGTTGATGCTCTTTTTTGGCGAGTTTTGTCTTTCAGTGACTGATCTAAATAACGATCAAAGATTACCCGACCTTCACAATAACCATTTGCCATTGACTCAATACGCCTTGAGAATGCATCTCGTAGATCCGAAAGCTTCCGTATAGCTGGTGTTTTTTTATACCTTGCAGAACAGCCATGGCATCAACAATCAGAGCACGACTTGGATGGCTTTCGGGTGCTATGCCACGAAGCTGGTCAGGCACAAGTGCTAGAGGCGGGTATTCCTCAATAGCATGCATGATGCTAGATTTGTCAGTGGGGACATACAGAGAACCTGAAAAAAACATAGGGCTCTTGGCACCACAGACATTTCATACTCTCCAATAATTTCCTCAAATTTTTGGTACAAGCTCTGGTCGACTTCCCTGATTAATGAGAAATCTGGCAAGTAATTCCCGCTCTTCGCGTTATTTAACAACCTTGTCGCCGATGCGGAATTTGGTTTTCTCCATCCAATTAAGGAATGTTTTCATCTTGAGTTTCTTCATTGTGTCCCAGATCGATAACTTGGATGAGGGCATTAATCTGTCTTGAACGAAGTCTTCAAATCTCTTCTGTCCCTTCTCTGAGAAGCGTAGTATGTCATCCTTGGCATGTTCTGGTACAAGAGTGGGTGAAACAAGACTTTCCAGTGGTGATTTCTAGGTGAATGGATTGCTACTCATATGTAGTTCAATGTAGGCTCTGATCTTCATTGCATTTACACTAGATCTTACAGAAGCTTCACCACATAGTTGGTAGTGTTCATGTCGCATCGATGAACCTGTTGCTCGAGGGAAACCGCTAAGGTACTGCTTCACTAGACGAGCTATGATACTCTAAACCTCTCTTGTGTGCTTTGCCTCCATAAATCCCACGGAGAGCTTCAGAAGTGTATGTGCCAGTTTCGATTGCACAAGTGTCAATGCCACTTCCATCTATCGTTTTACCAAGAGCATGCAGAGCAGCAAAGACAATATGTTAAGTACCTGGTCGAAGAACCCAGGTGCTGTTGTGCATGTTGGATCTTGAGGGCACGACTGTAGAGGTCTAGATCAAGTGTGATGATAGTCTTTCTATCTACACCCACCACAAACACAGATATGCCCTGCGTTAATCTAAGGACGGTGTGTAACGTCGCATAATCTGTCAGAGAGGATTTGAACAAGGGAGCGATGACTTCTGTGTCTGTCAGTACATGACTTTGGATAGTTCGTGTTAAAGGGAGGGACTTGGTGTTGTTCTGCACCTCTTGTCCGTTGATTAGTTACTTTTTGTTCAATACTGAGGCCTGTGTTAAACTAATTAGCAAGAGCCCAAGTATGCGTAAAGTCAGTAGACAAAAGGTTTGTACGTTTTCCCTGCTGATTTGAAGGAAACCGGGCAGGCTTTGGCTTGATTGGTTGCTCAGGCAACTATTTGACTTCAAACTGTAGTGGAGCACTTGACAGAAGCTTCGCTGGAATCACAAGTGGCTCATTTACATGTTCTCCATCTACAGATCGTTGATTGATCACGATCACTGTACCATGAAATGTATTCGGCCCAGTGGGTGTGTCTTCTAGCATATCTATATTATCTACGGCAAACCAAATGTTAACCCCTTTCTTGACAAAGCTTGGCAGACAAAATCCACCAGTCTCCTTCATCCTTTGAAGAACACCCTGTTCCACACGTTTTTCAAGATCAAAGATCTTCTTGAAGTCACTCCCAATACAAGCAGCAGATAGATTGTCTACAAGTGTCTTGTCTCGCACCCTGGAATGGATGACAAGAGGGAGGCCTATTGAAAGTGGTGTATGGACGGTGCGTTTAAATGTTGTATCCGTTTTTATTTGACGCTTCACTTGACGATCGGTGCAGGAATTCTGGACCAGAAATTGGCAATCAATATCCACAGTCTTGTCAATCTCCTCACTACGCATGTCAGTAACTTCCATGAAATGTTGGCCAAAAAAGGAGACTTTCCACGAAAAATAGCAGAAGTTGTGGATTTTGAAAGTTTTCAAAGCTGCCATTAAATGACAAGCTACGATGCAAGACCTGCAGCATCTCCTGTCGCAGAATGCCGGCTGCCTTTTTCAAAATTATGATAGTGTCATCCTGATCCACAAATTCAGTACGAAATTCCATTGCCTTGGAAACGGCACTTTCTAGAACAACTGTTTCAGCTTCATTCTTTCTCTTCGGTTTAATGATCTGTACACCAGGAAGACGGCTGGTAATAAACTGCTTAAGATATTTTCGATACTTTTCCGATTTACATTTGGTTTATCTTAAGAATTGACAAATATGCACTGTTAACATCAGCCATAGTGACAGTGATATCTTCATCAGTGAACTTGTTTAAAAGACTATCGATCAGGTGTTCATCACATACCGAGCGGATGAGCTTGGTATTATCTCGAGTAAGTATTGTAATTGTTCGTTGTGCATATCGCAAGCATTTGTTATGGTAGTGTTTTTCTAGAGCAGACGCGTCACCAACATCTTGCAGGTCTGACACACAAGTTCGAACATGGTCATCTTGTGTTTTGTTCTTGATTGTAAGGAAATTATCACCCATAGCATCTGACAAAACACGATGGAGCGGTTCGGAATCATCATTCGGACAGAAGTTACAGGATGAGAAAATGCAAACTTGTGATTTTGCTTCTGTTTTTATTCTTTTGGCCCGGACTTGGCTGACCGAGGTAGGAGGTCTGCCAGGGTCGGCAGGAGAATCGGGCATACATCTCTTCACTCTTAAACGGTCAATCAAGCTTTTATTAACTAAAGGTTTTTGACATTCACTGTGGTAACTCAAAAGTTTTCTTTCTGATTCGCTCTTATCTGCTAAATATGAAGATAGGTTTTTGACGTCTGCTTTACCTAGGGATAATCTCTCCTTGCAACAAGAGAATAATTCTTCAACCATATCAGGATTGTTCACCAGTTTCTGGCCTGAGGTCGCCCCCTTGCTACAGATTACACACATACTCTTTCTATCAGACATAGCTTTTAAGAGGAATTAAAATATCTCAATTTTCATTGTACTGCGATATAGTATGGCAAAACAATCCAGAGTTGTTGATAGTTGTTTGCAATCCACTGATGAGAAAACCACACAGTTATATCAATCCTAAACAGGTGGCATCAAATTACGACATATCACTTCTGTAATGTGATTTAAAGAAGACCTAAATATCTCTCCGTCGTATTTATAGCTTTGGATAACACAATTGTGTCCAATGACGTCTGGCTCTATGAGAGTCATGAAACTTTACTGTCCCAACTGTAAAGCAACAGTTTTATATAAGTTTAGCTAAATCTAGGTCAAATGTGACGAAGGGAGACCACTGGTTTGTCAAAAGGGTTTATGAATAGTTCAGTTTTAGTCTACATTGCTTTCTAAAACCAGTTAACAAAGTATTATTATTTTTAAAAACAATTATACATATTTTTGGGTAATTTTAATGAATAAAAATAAAAAGGCTCTTGTTTTATGAATATTTCTTCGGATATGTGCGGTGGTGACGTCATAATAGTCCCTTACAATAGGCTCGAATTCATATAAGCTGTACATTTGAATCGTCGTCCAATCGTCTGCAAGCACTGTAGTCTACTGTGACGTCACATTAGCTCCTCATTAATTGTCGAGCTTTTGGGCTAGAGAGCCTAACAAATGTAATTTCTACATCTTTTGGGATTAATATATTATTCATTTTTTTTACTAAAGATTTGTTTAGGGTCTTAGAAAGCATTGTAGGCTAAAAACTGAGCTATTCATTAATCCTTTAACAAATTGTCAATTACAAGGTTTGTAAAGCAGCTGCATGTATCCTATTGTCAACTATAGGCTACCAGCCAATGACACCATTTTATAAGTCCCAAGATCTAAATAGAACATAACACAAGGGAAGCTATACTTAGGTATAATTTTAATCAGATTGTCACTACTCTGATGTCAAAACATTATATACTTTGTTGCAAGATAATGTATCAGTGCTCCTCCTGCACAGCAATGTGCAATACTTACTGGCCTTTACCAAATTTATTGGGAGGTATAACGTGCGTGTCTAAATTTATGGTATAGAAATCAGCATTAATTTTGACAATCTGCGGTACCACAATTTGGTAATTTTCCATTATAAAAGCCAGAATTGGACACCTCCAATTGCTTTTTTAGTATCATAAACTAGATCAGCATGTTCAATAACCTCTAAAACGATCCTAAGTTTGTGAAAATCGGTCAACAAATAGCCAAATTATGTTTATTTACAAAACAAGGGGGTTAATGGGAAAAGGGGCCCCCAAAAAGGGGTTCTGGGGGTCCAAAAATTTGAACCCTATCATTTCCTCATACTTTGGACCCAAATAAGCCAAATGAAGCAAAACAATCAATTTTAGCACAAAAGTCCTACGGGAGCTATTTTTGTGACCACATGGCACTATTATCACGAACCCAGCTTGACAATCCAGCCCGAAAGTATACATATGTGTGTAACATAACTCTGAGAAATATGATTCCATATTTTTACACAGTGGTGAACGGGGTCTAGGAATTACTCACTCTCTTGTTGGCGATGTTGTTGTTCTTCTTACTTGTTGCTGTTGTTGTTTTTGACGTTACACGAACTAGATAGACTATTTCTCTGTCAATAATGTTAGGATTGTTCTACAAATTGGGCAATGTATACCTGATAGTAATACGTTAATGATAACGAAACATGAATTTTCAATTTTTACTTCTTGTTCTGGTTCTTGTTGTTGATGAAACACTAAGTAAATGGATTATGTTTCTGTTAATAATTTCATGATTGTTCAGAAAATTGGACAGTATATACCTGATAGTAATACGCAGGTCATAAGTGAGCCTGAATTTTCAATTTATCCTTCTTGTTCTTGATATAACACTAACTAAATTGACTATTTATCTGACAATGATGTTAGAGTTTTTCTGAAAATTGGAAGTATATGCCTTATAATAATATACGTAAGTCATAAATTAGTCGGAATGATGAATTTTCCACAATTTTCTCAAAACAGCAGTGAATAAATGGATTCAGCACAAATGTCAAGGTTTTAAAGCATGTGTTTATTACACATGATTCAAAGCCTACAGCTACATGATTCGTATTTGTTTATACATGCACACCCCCCAAATGTCAAGATGTTGAGACATGTATTTTTAATACACGCCTCGTCACCTTTACATTTGTGTCATTTGCCGCACGATTCGTATTTGGTGTAGACCATGGGGTGAGTCTCGCGCGACTTGTTATAAACGATACTCTTTCTGTGTGAGGACCACACAAAGGAAAGAATCCTTAAAATGCCAATTGATGTAACGAATAATTTACGTCATGGTGCTTTATTGAACAGCTATTGAGGTAACGACGTAGTATGATGTTGTTAAAATTGACAATCCCTCATACCATGTAGGAATGACATGTCTGCGGCTTCCAATTAAAACTAGTATATCATCTGCGAAAGTGGAAGCCAAACAAGTAGTCAGTGTGTTTCTTTGAAAATGTATAAAAAAGCAAATTTGTAACATTTAAAGTCAACAAAAATTCAGCGATATCATTCTTTATTTTTCCCCCCCCCCCCCCCCCCCCACGAATGTTTCCAAATATTCTCTGGAGTGGCTTTCCCCATTTCTTTATTCATGGGTGAATTGAGGTGGGTTTTTTAATGGAGAAAATGCAACAAATGTTACAGTTTTGGCATTTTGTTTTAGATGTATAGATGATGTGTAATAATATAAACAACTTTTGCTGTTTTACGAAACATCTTCAGCTGTCTGCTAATAAAAGGTCAACATATAAGTTCCAATTCCTTTCAATTTGCAGTTCACCGATTGATTTAGGACTTTTTTTGCTTTGTTTTTTTTTATTCCTAATGTTAACAATACTGAATTCGATCACCTCTTGTCTATTAGAAATACAATGTTATAAGAGAGTACATCGTATCTCTTCCGGTAATATGAACATATAATGACTCATCAAAAAGTAAATGCATTATTTGCCACTGTTTCAATACACTTGCTCATTCACGTCATTCCGTATTATTTAGTTTAGTTTATTTTGCCATTGTGTTTATGGAGCGTACATATTCAATTAAATTAAACCTGAAGTTTAAATCAAGCTGAATCTGCCTAACGCATCTAAACATGCAAACTATAGCTGGTCCTTGTGTTTTCAGGGTTTAGCAATAAACTTAACTCTTAATGGTACGTTTCTACTTTGGCTTACAGAGGTTGGATTGGCCTATACTTCTCAGTAGACCTTCATTCAAGCTACCCTTATTCATGGATAAGCTGTGATAATTTCACCCAAGAAAACTTTTTGTTTTGGAAAGAAGACCCTGACTCAGTGCGACGGTGCGCTTTTCTGAGATCTGCCAATTTGACGATAATGGAAATAGAATGGAGACCTTGCTCTGAGCGTCATCCATTCATCTGCATGGGAGCATATGTTATAGGTATTTTTTCCATCTTATTAAGTCAATAAACAAAATTAAACGTTCAATTCATGCATTTCATTTCTTCTTCCTCTTTTTTTTAAGCTTTATTTCCTTGGGAGCAGTGAGCATAGCTCATATTGCTTCCCAACAACAATTTACAAATGAATACATATTTTAATGGTGCAAATAGAATAAAGTGCAGCAATAT
>JAVFBY010041239.1:0-13017 GCA_034781015.1 Tonicella lineata
ATAAGTGGAGAGAGGTGATTTTTTTTTCAAAGTGAGCTTTTGGCGGGGGACCTGCTTGCTACTCAGCTTGTTTTTAAGTTGAATTAGTTTGATACATTTTTGTGATTTCCATCTTATATCCAAAGGGCATCCTTATGAATTATGATTTTCATTAAATGTTCTTGCCTTTGTTTTGTATTATCAGGCATTGTCCGTTGGTCTTCCTCCACCGAAGCAGAGTGAAGACAATGCAGAGGTGAAATTAAAAACAGAAGAGTTCTTACTCAAGTCCCTTAACTGCGAAGAACAAGCTAATCTATTGGATGCTGAGATGAAGACAGATCATCAGTTAGCTGAAAGGCAACGAGGAAACATGTCACAGCTAGTCAAAGACATACTGGTATTTATACCTTTAATCAAATGGTTTTAAAACTGCCTGGTTCTTTAAATGGAATTAATCATCAACGTAAACCTTATGTATAACAATATTGTTCTATTTGGAGTGGTGTTACTAACTAATGGACACATTACAGCAGTCTGTTAACATAATCTTCCCAATCTAACTAAGAATACATGTGTGCAGTGTTTTGATAGTTAAATGTGTTACTTTGCTAGCGGGTTGTTAAAGCTTTAAATCATGGTTTCCTTCACCTATTCAGTACAGAGTAAAAAGTCAAGCACCATTACCAATTATTTCCCCATTTGCCTTCATATGAGTGAGATAGCCTGAAATATGACATAAATTGCCAAGAAACAAATGTTATGAACAACTTAAGCCTATTTGTTGTGTTGTCAGGGTGAGCATCCAGAGAACTTGACGGGTGTTCAGGAGTTGCTGGATCAGTTAGCAGATACTCGAGAGCATCTAGACAAGATGATGATGCATAAACGAGCCCAACAACTAAAGGCCATCAAAGAAGAAACTGCCCGAAGGAGAGCTAAGAAGCAGCGTAAACTGAAAGACAAGCAAGAAAAGGAAAAAGCCGAGGTAGTCTATGATTCTGTATTACACAGTTCAGTTGAATTGATGATTTATGACCTTTTAGTCTAGTATATAATCATTCGTCTAAGTTCAATTACTTGCGTCCTTTGATATAAACTTCTAAATTTACTGACAAATTTTGTTTTATTAAAGCCTTTGATGATGGCTTGGTGTTCCACACCGGTTCAAGCCTTCCTGTGAACCTATACAAGGGAATCACGATGTGACTAAGAGCGTCACGGGGGTTGTTCTTATATAAAGCAAAAATACCCTTATGACGGTATGACATTAAATACCAATCAAAAAATCAAATACATCTTCAGATGACGACTTAAATTCAAGTTTGAGTATTGTGGTAGCCTCTGAACTAGCAGATAACAGCAAACCTATTTGTTGTGATGTCGTACTGAAATTTTCACAATTTGTCCTTTTGCGCCATGCTTTGCAACTGTGATCATCTTGTATTTTGTCAACAGTTGTTGTCAGTGATGTCTCTGTGATGGTTTCTTTCGCCCATTGGGCTGTTGACACACTGTCATATGAGTCGACAAAAACCCCATATGAAACTTACAATAATTGTATTGTCTATATATATGATGTATATATGATGTCCTTTAAAGACCTAGGCTGAATTTATTTCATAATTTTTAAAATAATTCATGTTTTATTTCGATCATCGGTTACAACAAATCTAGAGGGCTATGACTGAAATGTTGTGCCATATATATTTGCATTACTTTTGATATCCTAATGCTCTAACTGTTGAAATGTATCATTCTTACATGTGGATTACTATTTCGTCATTTAGTTATCTACATCACTGATACAAGATGGCCGACATGACGAGTTAGACCACCAGTTAGCAGCACTTGAACATATGCACCAGAATGAGATGAATGCAAGTGATTCAGAACTGGACGAGGAGGAAAAACAACTGGGGTTAAAACTGTCCAAATCTATTGACGAGGAACACACATCGGCTCTCAAAATAAAACATCAGGAGTTGTTAAACAATGTAAGTCAACATGTTTAAGACATGTGTTTGTTTGTTGGTGGCATGTTTTTCGTTCTTTGTTTATATTTTGTGTTTATAGATATTATATATTATTTAGATCAGGAATTGAATAATTGGTCATCCATTTAGGGTTTTTGTTCTATATTTAATAAGTGTTAACTGGAAGAGACTGTATGGGTATCCCTGGTCTCTCCATTGGTATGTCTGTCTGTATTAACGCTGAGCGCTTTTCCACATTTTTCTTTGAAATACCTCTGTGGATTGAATTGAACTTTCAAAAGCATCTTCAGGACCACACGGGTTCAAGCCTGCCCGTGAACCTATACAAGGGAATCACGATGTGACTAAGACCATCACGGGGGTTGTTTTTATATAAAGCAAAAATACCCTTATGACGGTATGACATTAAATACCAATCAAAAAATCAAATGCATCTTCTTATGACAACTTAAATTCAAGTTTGAGTATTGTGGTACCCTCTGAACTAGCAGATAACAGGAAACCTATTTGTTGTGATGTCTTGTACTGAAATTTTCACAATTTGTCCTTTTGCCCCATGCTTTGCAACTGTGATCATCTTGTATTTTGTCAACGGTTGTTGTCAATGACGTCTCTGTGAGGGTCTTTTTTTGCCCATTGGGCTGTTGACACACTGTCATATGAGTCGACAAAAACCCCATATCAAACTTACAATAATTGTATTGTCTATACTTTTGTGCAAACAGTTACCTGGTGTTGACCCTAATGAAGTTCAGAAGTTATTAGATGTTCATCGCCGTGAGAATGAACAGTTAGAGGAAGGCATTGCTAATGAGAGAGAAAGACAGCTTAATGATGTCAAGGTTTGGTTCATTTTACCTAAATCTTCATAAAAGTTTATTTCATCTTTAATTGATATCTTTTATAACTTTTCAAGTGGAATTAACACTTTTGGATTTTTTAAGTTATTATTTGGTTTATTTGTTTGTTAACATGGTCATATAGTCATTCATTATCCATCTACATTGTACTTGTTTTTATTGACACAACATCATACATGTATTTTAAAGTTAGAGCACATTTTAAGGTTAATATCACTGATGAGTTATTAATTAATTAACCACACATCTAGTTCCCAAATCGGCCCACCACTTATTCGTTTATTGACATGTAATTACAGGCCAAGTTAGAATCACATCGTGCCAGACGTTTAAAAGACTCTCACATGAAGTCTGAACAAATGGCAGCTCAGCATTTCCTTGATGAACAGAGTCAGCAATTAAAACAGACTGTCGCTGAGTCTGTAAGAGATGACGCCCTTCATCTTCCAACAGTACAATATGGTCACAGCCCAGAGGAAGACGCTCTCAGGAAAGAACAGGTACAGTTATCATTATTAATCTCTTGGTTTTTCACTTTGCACCTTTGTAATGCTACTTTGATTCATTCACTCATATATTCCAGATGGGTGATTGGATGTGAGCTTCTTGATACCCTTGTGCTCTCTGAGCTAAAGGACACCAGGAATTAGATTTTTTGTGGGGTGATTTTTTTTTTCTTCTGTTTTTGTTCTGTCTTGTTTTTATGCTGCCAGTGATGTCATAGGTGGTTTCCTCCACCCATTGGGCTGGCTTCCTCCACCAATTGAGCTGGCTTCCTCCACCAATTGGGCTGGTTTCTTCAACCCATTGGGCTGGCACGCCAGCATATAGGTGGAATACCTCTGAGTATGGTTAAACCACAATCAAAGAAACAAAAACATTAATTCCTGTGGACACAATAATTTTCACGGTTTTATAACGTCTGATGTAGTTGGGATTGGTTTGTTGGCACTTTTTGTATGAGCTAAGGGGTGCTGTGTGAGTTACTATAAATTGATACCCAAAGATGA
The DNA here is from genome assembly GCA_034781015.1 of Tonicella lineata. NCBI lineage: Eukaryota > Metazoa > Mollusca > Polyplacophora > Chitonida > Mopaliidae > Tonicella > Tonicella lineata. Next base: position 3,847 of record JAVFBY010041239.1, read on the forward strand.
TTTATTTTGTTTATTGTTTGGCACCATTGTACCATGTTTTTCTTATGGCATCTTGTCCTTATTTGTTACCTATGTTATCAGAAGTGGTTTGTTCATCAATTGGACTGACACACTAAACTGAAGTACAACGTAAAATCTCAATCAAACAGGTCTAACAAATCAATGCTATAAACTAATTTAGATCTTTTTCCAAGAACGTGCTGACATCATTATCAATATTTGATTTATTCAGGCTTCTCTAAAAGAAAAGATGAAAGAAGAACACAAAACAATGCAGGACAAGCTTTTACGTAAACTTGATCAAGAAATCCATAGTGAAGAAAAAGATATAGAACAACAGTTAAATAACGAGAAAGAAAAGGCACTGAGGGAGAAGAGAAATCGTCAAGCTGCTGAATTAGCAGCAAGACCAGATCTAAGTCAGGAAGAATTGAAAACCGTGAGTTGGAATCTTGGACTAGACAGATTTACATTAATAACTATCAATCATCAGTATATATTGACTGGATTTCAAAGAATAAACTGATTTTTAAAAGTCACATTTGAGTTTAAGTGGATAAGAAAAGACTATTCATGTATACATGGTAATTTTCATTTATCTGTTAGTTTGCAAATTTCTTACAATTGTAATGACTTATTCTTTCCTCTTCCAATCTTTCTCTGTTATAGCTAATGGCTAATCATGAAAGAGAACTAGAAGAACTCTCTTCTAAGTTAGACTCTGAAAAGTCCAGGCAGATTCTCTCAACAAGAGAAAAACTGGCAAAGAGGAGGCGTCGTAAACTTGATGATTTAAGACGTAAACAAGATGTGGAACTCATCAAAGAAACTTTAGAACAACAAAAGGAAGTTGATGAGATGAAACTTAAAAAGGTATGTCTAAAAAAAACCCTAAGGTCAAATGTTATTAATCAGATATACAGTATATATATTATAAATGTAGAGAAAGAAAATTTTACATACCTCTACCGGGGATCGAACTCGGGACCTTTGGCAAGCAGGCCAACACTACTGACTAAACTAAAGAGGCCAACGGACCAGTATGTCTTATTATATCATTGGTAATTGTTAATTCAAAAAAGTAATGTTCAAAAATATATAAAAAATTGTTATTGTTTAATACAGGATGATATTTTTATTCTTTTATGTTCACTAAAAGTCTTTTCTTTACCGTCAACAAATTGATAATAAGTTTGTATTATAAAACAAATAAAACCCTTGTACATGTATGTATTAAGTAGGGAATGTGCCGTGGATCGATTGGCTGTGGCCCATATGTAGGGCTGGGTATTTAAGGTTTTACTTTCAGTGATCACTGGAAAGTCTTTACAGGGTTTCCTTGGTTTTCATCATCAAGTGAATTATCCCTCAGTGTGACAGTAAACACTAATCAAGCAAATGAACTGTATTTAATGTTAACAGATGAAAGAAGTCGAGAACAAGGCAATAGAAGATGGTATTCGGGAGAATGGCGTAGAGGATGGGGATAAAGTGATCCGAGCTGTGTTAGCCAATAGGCATGCGCAGGTCAGAAATTCATATCTCTAATAACCTTGCATTAACGTGCTGTTTATAGAATTCAAAATTGTAATCATGGAACTGTCTTAAATGTGGCTTTGAACCTTTGAGTAGAATCTCAGAATGCAATGAGCCTGGTGTGACAGTTTATTTTCTTGTTCTCACTAATAACTTACATAAACATCTCAATATATTTTTGAGACAACACTGGCTATCATATAATGTTTTTGGAAATTAATGTAAAGCACTTGTTTGTTTACCCAATAAAACATTACTATGATTATCCTTTATTTATCAGATGTATTAAACATTAAAAAGAACAGACTACTTTCATTGATAATTTAAAGATATTTTTCAAAGAATACATTCAAATGGCCTTATTATATAATTTGTGAATTAGACTTTGCTATATCTATAATTAATGACAGTATTATCCTTAAGTAATTAAAATACTTATCATGTTATCACATCTGTTATAAAAAAAACAACGTGCTATACAACAATAGATTGTCATTGTGAGGAACCTACATGTACATGTATTTGTCTGTCTTTGTAGGAATTGAATGACTTAGAGACTAGGTTTATAGCCGAGAAGAAGCTAATGGTTGATGATGCCTTGACTAAACTACATTCCAAATATAACACACTCCAAGAGGATATGAAGAAACGACATGACCAGGAATTACTCACCTTACAGGTAATATAGTGTCTGGTAATTCTACATAAAACAAAATAACTTAATCAGGATAACAATTAAGAAAATATAGCTGAAATGGAATTAATTACTTGAGTGATGATATACTGTTTTTAAGGATATGATTAAAAACCTTTTCATTATTGAGGGCTGATGTTCTGAGCCTCTAAATGCACTGGTACTTTCAGAGCTGGTTTGTTGTCTTCTTTTTGTTGTGTCCTTGTCTTGTCCTGTCTTTGGTGTAATTACCAGTGCACCAATGGTGGTTGCCTCCACACATTGATTAGACTGGGGAGTCATTTTATGTGAAATGCCCCTGAGCAATCAATCGAGTAACCCAGTACCGATGACTACTGGAATTTTAATCTGGAAAATTGATTGTCTTTTTGGGCATTCCATTCCTCGAAGCATTTGCTAATCTCTTTGAGGTTATAATAGGGATTGAAATGGCACCAGAAGTTTTTACCTGTAAAGTCTTCTAGTATTGTGCTAGTTTATGTAGGACCTGTTCTTGCTTAACCAAAACTCTCGTCACCTGGAAATACAAATTATATATCATAGCAAGCCTACTCTTTCCAAACATGTGGCGTAAAACACCAATCAATGAATCAATCCAAACAAATAGGCAAAAGCTCATAGGGTTTTGGTTTTCTCCAGCCTAACTGGGTATCAGTAAGTTCTTTGTTGTCATTGTTTTTATCAGTAATGACAGTGGTTTCCTTCATCAATTAGGCTGGCATACCATTATATGAGTGACATAAAGTCAAGTTCAATGTAAACTCCCAATGAAAATGAATAACTTCTGTATTTGTAGAAGCAGGGCTTGAACCCAGAAGAGTTTCAGCAAAGGAAGACAGAATTGTTGAACAGACAGCAGCTGGAGTTATCTTCCATGGACAGACAGTTATCCGAGGAGGAGAGAACTATAGAAGAAGGAGCTTTAACTGATTGGGAGGTCAGGTGTGCCAGAGCCAAACTGGAACTCAAAGAAAAACAATACAAAGTAAGTACTCAATAAAAACTTGTAACATAGATTTCTTCAAAAAAAATATTACAAAATAAGTATTTTATAGTATTTGGAAGTTACAGCCGAGCTAAAATTTCACCAGAAAAAAGCATTACATATTAAACATTTTATAATATTTGAATGTTGTAGCTAAAATTTTACCAGAAAAACACTACCAAAACAAAACATTACGATGTAATTTTTTAATGGAAAGATATAGCTACAGAAAAAATATATAAAAGTATAGGTACATGTATGGAGAGTTGAATCATAGGTTTCTTCAGTTCTTTATTCTCTAATGAGTTTCTTCACTTCCTTATTTGGGTGGTTGTGCGGGAGCTTCCTGATGCCCTGGTGATATCGGAGTCAAGGGGCATCAGAAGGTTTTTTTTTTTTGTGGGGTCGTTTTTGCTTCTTTTTCTGTCTTGTCTTTTATGTTGCCAGTGTCATGAATGGTGGTTTCCTCCACCCATGGGTGTGGCACGCCGTCATACAGGTGAAATACCCCTGAGTAGGGCATTAAACCCCAATCAATCAATCTATCACTTCCTAATAATTTTATTGTAGCGGCATTGACCATTTCAGTTAAATCTGTCCATAAATTTCTTTTTCATTTGGCAAATGATTTTTTCCTGTGGTTAAAATCTTCAAACAGTTTGCAGTGTGGCATAATAACACTTCTGAGGGGCAGAACATCAAATCAGTTTGTTGAAATGCGGACAATGCAATAATATGACTTTAAACAGCGATCAAACAAATGAAACGATTTCTTATTTGTTATTTTCATAGGAATTTTCTGAGGTATTACGGCAGTTTAATCCTGATCATGCTGCTGTACAACAGGCAGATGTTGCTGCTGGTGAACTAGACCATGTCAAACAGAAACTTGACCAGCAGAGACGAGAGTTAGAGGATAAACTCAAACAAGAACAAGAAGGTACGTATTTGTCATTGTCATTGATTGTCATTTAAAAAGTTGGTTATTGACTTCTATCACAAACAGTTATATGGATTTCACTGTCTTAATATAAGAACTGAAATTTTCAATCTAGGTTGTTAGGTTGTTTTTAAGCAATGGTTAATAGAATATATCATTGCTTAAAAAACATTTGATAAGATTCTCGATTGAAACTTTGCAGTTTAATATATATATTAAGAAGTTGAAATGCATACAAAATATAAGCATTTACATGTATGTTTATAATATTACTGCAATATTCTCTGATGATGATGACTTTATAAAAAGTCCAAAGTTTGGATATCAACATAAGTCTTTACAGAGTTGGATTTGTGTTGTTTTATCAGTTGATTTGTGGGCCTGCTAGATTATCACAAAGGCTTATTGACTAAAAATAAGAACCTATGATAAGTATGGTTACCATTTAAAGGATAAGGTTTTCGTTATTATTGTCTTGAATTGTCTCTTCAAAGAACTTGTTCTACATTGCCTTGTTTTTTTCTTGTTCTTGTAGAATTTCGCAGTGAAGAAGAGAAACGATTGTCGTCGGATTTGACATCTTACAAACAGAAACTAGAGGCAGACAAACAACGTGACCAGGAAAAAGTAGAGAAAAACATTTCAGCTCTTCAGAAGAGAAAAGAAGATTTGATCAAAGAACGGAAAAATAAAATGAAGGTTAGCAGTTTTATCTTTAAAGATTTTCGGTTGTATGCATTTCCATGGAAATAGAAATATCAGAAGATATAAATGTGATTCAAATCAAAGTGCCGTGAAGGTTTTCTCTTTTGGACCACAAATAACAAGCATGGTATAGTTGACATGGCAACTTTTGTCCCCGAAACTTGATTTATATGCTTCAAATCAGTAGCAAAAGCTGATGCACAACACCTCGTTGACGCTTTAAAATCCTCATTGGTGGACGACTGTGAATATCCTAACTGGCAGGAGTCTTTAGTTAACTGTACAGCTGATGGGGCAGCCGTTAACATGGGTGTTAACAATGGTGTTGTGGCTCGTTTAAAGAGAGACAAGCCACACATCATTGGTCTTCACTGCACTGCCCATTGTTTGGAGTTGGCACTGCACTCATGTGCAAAGGAATGCACATATATGACTTCTCTAGAAACATTTTTAGAGCAACTGTGGAAATTTTACCACTATTCTCCTCAGAACTGAGCTGGGCTGAAGGAAGCTGGACAAGCTACTGGTATTCAAGTTAAAAAGCCAATCAAACAGTCTGGCACCAGGTGGATCGCCCACAAAGAGAGAGCATTGCAATATGTGTGCCACAGCTGGCCAGCTTTGGTGGAAAACCTTTTGCAAGTTAAAATAGCAGAAAAGTCAGAACGAGGCACAAAAGCTGCTGGTCTTCTCTCCACTTTGACGTCATTGAAATTCGTACTGTTTATGCATATTCTTCTGACCCTTGTCCTTCCAAATGTAGCTGTACTTAGCTGTGCATTACAGGACAATGATGCTACAGTCAATGCAGTATCCGACAAAGTAAAAATATGTCGGCAAAGAATGTCCTCTGTAAACACTACTACCAAATCTGAGGCTGCCAGTGAAACTGACAAACTTATAACAAATATGTCAAAATCCATAAACACAAGATTTTCAGAGTTCATTAACACTGACAGTATTTTAGGAGCTTTTCAAATATTTATGCCTAGTAATTGGCCCCAAACAATTGACTCTCTCGCTACATATGGCCACAAAGAACTAGAAAGTTTATTATCACATTTTGGTGAACTATTGATTAGCAAAGGGTTTGATGTGGACCTTGACAAATGTCTTACACAACTGTTAGAGTTGTTATTACACTGTAGAAGAATTTGTGACACTGAAAAGATGTACATTAACAGCCCTATTTCTTTGTGGACATATGTAATGAAAAGCCAATATGATGAATCAGAAGAGAATCCATTCTCCGGCTCTAGTGTTCTTACTTTAGTAGCAATTATGCTAGTCATTCCAGTAACATCTGCGGAGCCAGAGAGGGGATTCTCTCACATGGGAAATATTGTGTCTGACTGGCGTTCAACATTGACAACAGAAAATTTGAATGATTTAATGACAATTAAACTTTAAAAATTTAACCTTCAGTCAAACGATATTGTGTAAAGCAATTGCTTCTTGGTACAAGGATGCCAAAGTTACAAGAAGGCTAGTCTCTCCACATGGTAGTCACACAAGTTTGAAAGTACCCCCATTGCCATCAGATTCTGAACCAGACAGTGACTGAATCATATCCATCGTGATCTCTTATAATGCTTTACACAAAATCTAATTGGCTAACCTGAAAAAACTTGTCTTTTTCATAAATTTAGGCCGGGTATTGCCTGTGTTTGCCCTAGCGTATATCCTGTATCATGTGATGTTTTAATCACTTCCAAGTAAGAGAATTTAAAAAAAAAATAAAGAAATAAAAAAAAATATTTACATGTCTTTTAAGTCTATTTGGTTAGTAATAAGAACTCGGAATGAACCAACTGACTATAATACTGGTGGTGTCCGTTTGGCGGAAGACTGAAAAATTGATTGCTTGATGTTTAAAAAGTATACCCAGAGATATTTCAGATGTAATCCGGCGTGCCTGTCAAATGAACAAATGCGGGCCATTCATCGTCGAAGCTTGCATACCAAGCCTTCCTTCCTTCGTCTTCAAGCCTTCATCCAAAATGAGTGAAGTCCCAGTCAAAAAACATCCCTCCATGGATATTTTGAACAACTTATTCTTCCCAAATTACTTCGCAGATTGATCATGAACTTTCAGGAGGAAACTACACAAATTCAGTTGTCGCAACAAACCGATATCTTGTACAGACATCTCTGAGTGACACAATGTCTGCCTCAACCATCGCCAAGGCAACTACAAAAATCAAACGAGAACGTGCAAGATATCCGCGTGATTAAAGTTACACTCTCCTCGCAGAATTGTCGTTTAATATTGATGAGTGGATTAATGTACCCCTGTTCATGCATCTTCGCGATACTGTTTCACCCTCACTGCAGATGAATCTATTATTAGATTATTATAGTAATGTATAACACACCCATGCATATTACCCAGGTGCTAGCTGTGCACTCTATTCCCTCAGCAGCAGCTGATTGGCTGGTATCCTCATTACGCTCGTATGAAATACCGCTTTCATTGGTTAATTGAAAAGCGTCCTTGCATACTATTACCGCATGATTTGCCTACTCCGAGATCTTCGAGAACAATCACTAGGATAATGCGTAGCCATTTCCCCAAATCCTGGGGGGCGGATGGTTTTCGGCGATTTACTCATAAAGAAATAGTGATTAGAATTTGGTCCATCTTTCCGCGCAAAAGTGGTTAAAAAAAGTTTTAATTTGACCAAATATACAAAATAGTTCACTTTAGTGACAAAAAAGCGCCATTGGAGTATCAATATAAATCTATGTATCAATATATAGGTTATTACGAAAAACAACGAAAATAGTTCGGTTGTCGTCAGTCTATTGAGAGTACTCTCCCTTGTTATTGGATTTTTCAAGATGGCGCGTATATATCTGAGTGTCGCTATCTAGCGCGCTAGCTGGCTCAGGGGTGACAACTCTGTTGAGTATGCAGTATATAGCCTCTTTAAGCGATTAGGCATATCCATTACGAAACATCGAGACATAAATATGTGTGCCGTTCTGCCGCTCGAAAATCTATCAAAATTCATTTGTGTGCACTGTCAGTTGGAACGCTTTATATCACAATTTTGAATCCATCGGTTGTAGTGAATGAATTTAACACCGCTCTAAGTGTAAAGGGTATTAGATGTATCCAAGTCATTGCAACTACGGAAGTAAAATGGCGCAATATATTGCACGCTAGACATTGTCTACAGTACAGCGTCTTACTGGTTCACTAATTCATTCGCTTCGTACCTTATGGTTAGACTTACAGCTGATCACATAGTTATAAAGATGTAACACACTTTATCAACTCCCCCTCCTGACCCCGAACCCCCCTCCCGGTACCATTTGAGGGTGCAGCCTCCCAAAATACTGACTTGATATGAATCCTTATCTCTACTTCTGTAGGATTATATATTCTGAAAGCTTATTTAATTTCCTACAAATGATATATTATATGTTTTGACTTTACATGAATTCTTCTCACACAAAATGGCATTTGAAAAAATGTTGTTGTTGTCTAAAAAGTAGTCAGGTCTCAAAGGGTTAATAACACAATTTTCCCTTGTCTATGTTTACTATTTGTTTCACTATTGCTTAAAAAACGGTTTAAACCTATATCTCTCAAGGGTTTTCAATAACAGTATTAACAACTACACTTTGTCAATAAAATGGACATATAACTTACTTGGTACACTTGTAAGTTGTAACTGACCATAGCACCATTCAATTTATGAAGGAAGGAAACAAAACTCTGACCATTAGGTCAGCGAACACAGCATACAATTCACAAGTATCACTTTGCAATGACCATTATAGAGTCGAGGCATAGTGGTTTCCATGGCAACTAGGCAATTACATCTTGTCAGGTGACATCAATAGGACGTTTGGGCGACAAAGAAAGGACAATAAATTTAACCCTTGTAGACAGGATGTGTGTAATTGGACATAAATGAGCGCAACACTAGCAATCAAGAATAATACACCCAGGATGCTATTATCAAAAAGGACTTAAACTGAGAGTAATTTAGAAGTAATTAAGCATTATAAAATGACAAAATAACACAAACCATCAAAATGAAACAACTTTTACAACTTATGGCATTAAAGTTTGCTATTATAGATTGAATTAAAACACACCTCCAACATAAGAAGAATTAAAATACAAAATCTGAAGGCAATTAAATTCTGGACAGTGGAAACTAATCGAAAAGGGACAAATTAAAACTATTAAAATTGATGTTCATAGAAGAAAATTTAACTCAATATTGTCAATAAGAGAAATTATTGAGTGTAATCATTTTAAACAAGTGCTACAGTGAGCAAGGCTCACTCTGTTGG
>JAVFBY010041350.1:0-13014 GCA_034781015.1 Tonicella lineata
CTGCTCAATATCTGGCTTAAACTTTATCCGATTATGTGTAAATTAAGTCGCCTGATAATGATAATATTGCCCAAATACTATGTCTTAATACAAAAAAAAACAACTTATTGACTTACTTAAATTTTCTTTCTGGAATCTGTCTGTTGTAAATAGTTAGTCATATAATACTGCTGATAGTGGACAGGCGTATTATGCAATTTTCACATTGCTCTTGTTTGTCTTGCATTTAGTGAAAACCTTATATAAAAATTCAAGCTAGAAGTTATTCAATTTTAAGTTTTATAAGTGTGATTCAGTTCATTGCAAGTGTATAGCTGGACAGGTTTTGCCCAGTTCGTTTTTTGTCAAAATTTAATTTTTCAACTACATGTACGTTTTATCAATAATCGTTTGAGCTACACCCGTGAAATTGGGCAGCCTTATTAGTGACATAAGGGTCTAGTTAACTGTATCTAAGATTTTTTTGTTTTTCATCTATTTCTCTTTTTATAGCAATTTGTCTATTAAAATTACTGATTAAAATTTGACTTTCTGCATTGAAAGTCACTAGCAAGCATGTCAAATTCCATGGGTGTTGCTCAGGGTTGTTGACAAAACAGAGTTGAAAAATAAAATTTTGACCAAAAATGAAGTGCTAGAAATGGGAAAAAACCCATCAAGCTGTACACTTGCAAAGAGCTGAATCAACATTTTCAAACTTAAAATTTAAGGACTAACTGGAATTTTTATATAAGGTTTTCACTAAATGCAGGGAAAAAGGGGCATGTTCTTATAAACAAATAAAAAAATAAATGACAATTTTTGACCTCGAAGAGGCTGTCCATCCTTAAGCTTAAGCTTATAACTTTTTAAGGGTGCACAAAAACAATCAAGGACTTAGTATTATAATGTAAGAAGAAAAGAAAACACATGTAATATGGTTTGATAGCATGAATTGAAATGGTCAAAACACTTTATTCCCTTAGAAATAAAAAAAATCTTCCCAGTATTGAGTAATGAGTATCTTTCCACTCCTGAACCAAGAAATATTGTGCAGTATTTTCATTGTGTAATTTATAAATTACATATTTATTCAAATACTGATCCACATTGAATGAACATGTTAACATTATACTTCATTACAATATCTATATTTCTTGGTGTGACCAATATTTAACAAATACTGTGGGGAACTTTTATGGGGTGGTCAGTCACTCCTCCGCTTCACTTCGATATATATACTTTTTTGTAAGTGTCCAACCAGTCTAGAAACTGCCATTTGGCCATTCTTCTACTACATTAAGTGTTAAATATTGTAGTCTAGAAAAAAACACAACAGATCATCATCAGAAACAAGATATCACAGACTAGAGACATATATACTATTCATTTAAAAGGTTACATTATAAAAGACAGAGTTGATGTAAAGATTTGTAACCAATATATTGCACGCTATAAAGACATTGTACATTTCAAAATTTGGTTAATATTTAAAGGTTGTTGCATTGGACAGATGATCAATACAGTATATTTATACCAGAAAAAACAAACAGGACAATTTTTTAAAAAGGGACAGAAGTTAATGTCAATCAAATAACACATTTATGAATTTACCAACAAAGTTATTGATCAAACTCAGGGATTTAAATAAAACATAAAGCTATTACAATTCTCATATATTTCCAAACATTCACAAAATGAAAATTGTATTTTATTAGAACTCCATACTGAATGCGATTGTCAATATTTGAAGTATTTATATGTTTACCAAATTGGTTACATGTATAGCTCACTTCAAACTCTTTGAAACTCTGTCCTCAATACAATGCTATTTTGTGAGTTATCACTTCCAAGATGCCTAACGAACACTCAGGAGATAAACATTTGAGTATATGTACAATATTTAATATATTAGTTTAATATGAGTTAAGTTACTATTTAATATTTTCGTAGAATTCCAATATGAATGTATGTTTGTTAGAAAAGTTTAACTACTTGTATTTCATATTTTTTACAATTCCAATATAAATACATGTATGTTGTTTAGAGGGTTGTTTAAGTATTTAAAAATAATAATAAGTTCTTAGAATTCAAATATGAACCTTTTTATGTTACAAGAGTTAACTTTTTAATATTATCTTAGAATTCCAATATGCATTTGTGATTTACAAGGATTGAATTTGAAATATTTAATATATTCATAGATTTTTAATATGAAGATGTTATTTGCAAGAATGTATATATTTAAAATATAATTTTAAATATTCTTATAATTCCAGAATGAATATGAAATCCCAAAATATGTAATATTTCTTAGAATTCCAGTGTGTCAGGCAGATTGTGTGTTTTACAAAGATCAAAATATTAAAAGACCCACTAACAGCGAGAAGGCATACAATTAGTTTTAAAAGGAAAAACAGTGGGTTTCTGTATTTTTATTAGAAAATTTATGAACATTGTGTTTTTGCAATAATTTAAGTTATGATAATCCTTGTTTTTTCTTTCGATTCTCAAGTTTAAAATATGAATTTTTGTGGTACCACAAAAAACATTATCTGAATGGCCATTTCACTACATTAGCATAATGGTAAATTGACACTTCTTATGTCTGTGGCCATCTGAAGCACTTTACAGGCTAGTTGCAATACCAGGAAATGTTGTATTGTGTATTTAGAAAATGTATTTTAGGTAAAGAAATGTCATTTTAGAGATAATAGTAAGCTTTGAAACAAGTTGTGCGGATAGCTCATTGTTAGTGGGCCTTTATATTATTGAAATATGTCAAACAACATGTGATTCACAAAAACTATTTACATGTAATTTGTTCTTTGAATTAATGTATGAAATTCAAATATTTATATAATATAATTACCTGTTAATAAAAAAAAATATGTGTTTTAAATGCAATTATTTTATTAGTGTGACTATATGAAAGGCCATTATCCTCAGCCAGTTGGTTACTAAAATCTGGAGGCAATCAGTTTGTCTTGGACAATTTTCCCTTCATTATTAAGTGGGCCATCGTAGATGTAGGGCTGACTGTCCTCATCACCTTCCTCTAACTCTGCTGGCTCGGGTACATTATTGTCAATACACAAATTGTGTAATTGGCATGCTGCCATTATAACTTTGCAACACTTGGATGGCTTGAACGGCAAGTTACCCCCAGACTTGTGAAGACATCTGAATCATAGAAATAAATATAATTTTTTTAGGTAAGTTAATTTAAAGTTCATTTATATAACCACAACAGTAACAATATATTTAATTTTTATTAACTGAATTAAATTGGTCTGTATCTGTAATCCCAGAAAACCATGTGAATAGAACACATTATTAATATAAAATTAAACCGATTATAATCTGTGATGTTCATAATTGTAAATATTTAAATAATAGTGGTACAATAAATCCGATGGTTAACATGTGGCTGTATTTCACATCGTCAACCACAGTCAGACAGTGTTACTGTCTTTACTGATATCTCCACTGATGTAATTAAAGTAGACAGCCAGGTAGGAGTAGCACTGAGGTGATAGATTTTGTACCCATCTGCTTTGTCACTTAAACATGAATTCTATACCTGAAACGAGACTTTAGGATTCCAAACGCCCTTTCCACTGAACATCTTGTTGTTTTGAACGATTTATTATATGCCCTCTCCTTGGCTGTTAGAGGATTCAGCTTCGGGGTCAGGAGCCAAGGTCTAAGAGCATATCCTGAATCCCCTAACAGCCAACCGCTCACTTCTCCCCTCTCCAACTTCCTTGCAACCGAACAGTTGGCCCAAATAAATGCATCATGTACACTTCCTGGCCACTGGCTTACAACGTTCGTAAATCTATAAAATGATTAAAAAATACAATGCATTAAAATTAGGACTAGGCATATCAACATATTGTTTCTACAAAAAATAGCATTTATATGTGCCAACAGAATTGAAAAAATTAAAAAATTTGAAACGCAGATTCTCTAGCTGTGTAAAGTAAGAAAATCAGATCAAATATTTTAAACCATGGGTCATTGTACCCTACCGTACATGTCCCATGGCCCACTTTTCTACCAGCTCTAATGAATTTGGAAAAACTATAAATGGCACATACACGTCACAGTGGTTTTTTTAAAAGGTTAGTGTTTCATGTTAATCTTTAATTATTTCAACTAATGTACAGCCCTAACTTAAAATAAATAAGCATTATCTGTGTAAAACTAAGGTATGAGATGAAACAATTTAAAATTTTGACATGACCCACACTGTTTCCCAACGCAGCAGCATTTTTTAAAAAGTGACCGCTCACTGCATTGTGGTCAAAAGTTACTCAAAAAGTTGCTCAAAAGTTTCACCACAACTGCATTGTGGTGAAAAAAAAACTTTTTTTCAGCCCTATATTATATATACTATAATTATTATTAACACAAGTCTGGATGAATACAGTTTTACACAAATGAAATTTATACGAGATACAAACATATGAATTTGTAACATATACAAATTTTACTGTTGGATGTCTAAAACATTATTTTTGTGTTATAAAAAAAATGCGATCATTAAAACAGAAAAATATAACGAGTACCATCGGGATTCGAACTGGTGACCTCGAGATTACCAGTCCGGTGCTCTTTACCATTGTGCTATCGGGTCCGGCGTCCCAAACTATGTCTAAATGTTTTATATAAATAGCACAAAACCCATACTGTGACGCCATTTATCTCAAGCAATGACTGCCTGACTACCTTTAACTGATATTAAAACTATAAATGAAATGAATTAATGTACATAATTTTAATATCCCCTTTTGTAAACAATTGTAGGTCAAATAAAATGTAGGTCAATTTATCTCCCCTTATTACTGGCGCTAATGTTTGTTTTCATATGACGTCAGCTTACCTCAAATTGCCGTCAATGATTGCCTGCACATTGATAGAATGGAAGCCCTTCCTGCATACGTAGGATGGCTCGTCTTCTGTTGGACCTTTAATGGGAATTTGGGTCCCATCCACTGCTCCTATGACATTGGGAAATTGAGCAATTTCATAAAAGGACTGTTTGACGATGGAGGCATCTTCGTTCGTAGGGAATTGAATTAAACTAAGGTTGGCGCAAATTGCTGTCGTCACATTTGTTACACAGACAGCAGCCGAAGCCTTGCTAATGCCGTGAATGTCGGCAATGTCTGATAAAAAACTGCCTTTTGCATAAAAGCGTAACGCTACGAACAGTTGTAGAGATACTGACAAGGCATGAGACCTTTTGGTCTGTCTTTGGAAATCCTCCTTTATCGTATCTAATAAACGTATGACTAAAAATCTCGGAAGACGATACCGATCAATCATCATTTCATCACTGAAACTGTCAAGTGGATCCATTCGGTCCCTAAACACTCTTTCGTTGCGTAAATTATCACCTTGTCTTCTAACTGCATTGAGCGCTGCCATTTTTAGTGAAGGTGCGTTCGATAAGAACTAAGCGTAGCTACGACAGCTACGTAAGACGGGTCTACAAAGTGCGACTCAGTTACGTCAGACTTACATCTAGAACTAGGCTTACGCCTGCTTTGTAAGACGGGCCCCTGGAGATTAACCCTTAGTACTTAGGCAAACTGTTTTAAAATGGTATGTGGTGCTCTATAATTAGAAATATATCTCTGTAATACGCTGCAATGTATATGGAAATAAGATTTTGAGACAAAAGTTTCTAAACAGTTAAATATCCGCATCAAAGAAGATTTTTTATGTAAGCTCTCCCATTCAGTATAATGTTAAAGTTGTTGATTTTCGGCACAGATGATGTCACTTCCGATATTCAAAATACCTTATTCTCTGTTATGCTGGCTTTACCAATGAAACATTGGCATATATCTTTAAAATAAAACGGAGAAAATACTGAAAGCTGGTTGAAATTTAGTAAACTTCCCCTTTAAATGCATTATCGCCGTCACATTTCATTACATAACCTATCTAATGTAACACACCAACAGCGGATGTCATCTGCAATAAAACAGACATGTTTCTCAGGATAAAGGATCGAAACAACTTTATCCCCGATTTATGTCTTGTCAGAGGATTACAACCTGTACTTTGACTAGAATAAATCTTCGGCTCAGATATGTTTTTTTAGGAGGGCTTCTCAATTAATCTGAGGTTATGTAGAGATTAGGTTAGGAGGAAGGGAAAATATTTGGAATAAAGAAAAATAATAACATAAATTCAACAGGCGGTGCTTGTAACAAAACCAAATGTGCAAAATAAGATGTGATTAGTTTTAGGCGGTTTAAGTTTCAAAATATACTCTTTGCCTAATTACTCAGTTAAGTATTAAAGTCGAATAAAAAAAATGGCAATGTACCAGAAAATATTCGGTCTTTATACAAAATGTATATGTCATGTTGAATTTTTTATTCCGACATCGTTGTTGTGGGAATGAATTACTTGGCGGAATAAAGTTAGACATTTGCGAATGAATGATTGATTAGACTATAGGTGCTTTATTCACCCCCAAAGAGACCACTCTCTATGTTTAATTCTAAGAGTCTCGAAATCAAACTTAATTGTCATGATGTTTTTTTATCTGATTTTATAAACCATTTAGATGTAAATGAAATTGTTGGTCCAGTTCGTGCCATGTTGAGATACAACGGATTTTCCATAGAATAGTTTTCAAGATTAAAATCTCATTTGAGCTCTATCAATGTCTGGAAATCTAATGCGATTTAGTTTAATCTATTTTCATGTCAGTCTTATCTCAATTATTTTACTGAAAGCGTTTATATCAGATTTCTTCTGAAGAATGCAAATAAAGGATTTTTCTACTAGTTAATAATGAATTCCTTGACTATTTGTGTTATACACTGCTGGATGATTTATGTTATAGCATTCAATCTATGGCACTGATATCGTCGCCAGGAAGAAATCAAAACAACACATGATTTACAGATAGGGCGGAATTGAAAGAATTCATCGACATGGTAGTCATTCCGAAGGAGCTTTATATTTTAGAACAATATTTATTTTCAATCTTCCTGGTGTTTTATATACCTGTAAAGAGTACTTGGCCTCATTTGGTCTTCATTAGGGTCAATATAAAAGGAGCTTATCTAACACTTGGTTTGGTCTTATTTACGAGTAGAGTTTTAATGAAAAATCTTGTGAAACGCTCGCAGGGAGTGTTTCTTAATGAGTGAATGAATTGGATCTAAAGATCGACAAGTGTGGACCCGAAAATGTATCACCACATCAAATAATAGAACTGTTAGCATCGTTAAGATTTAATAAACCTTTATTTAATTAAAACAAAGTCTAATCTCTTTAGTCTAATACGCCTTTTAAATGTTTTATCGCTGTCACATTTAATAATAGATCTTATCCAATGTAACAGGCATACATCGGATGTTATTTGGAATAAAATGGACAGATTGATCAGGATAAAGGATCGTAACAATTTTATTCCCGATGTATTTCCCAGGATTACATCCCGTATTTGACTGAAATAAATCCATAAATTATCGGCTCAGAGACGGTTTTTTTAGGATTGCTTCTCAATTAATCTGTGGTTTTGTAGAGATTGGGTTTGCTGAAAGGGTAAATATGTGAAATAAAGATATATAAACAACCACATTGTGCTCGTAAAAAAACCTAAGGTGGAAAATAGGAGGTGATTTTTAAAGGCGACTTCAGCAATTTTATCAACGATTTATGTCTTGTGAGAGGATTACAATCCGTTCTTTGTTTGTTTGTTTGTTTGGCGTTTAACGTCGTACTCAGGGGTATTTCACCTATATGACGACGGACTCTCCACTTCTTAGAAACCCTACTTGATATGGTGGAAAACCGGGAAGGAAACCACGGAAAAACCACCCCGCTATAGCCGAAGTCACCTATCCCTCTGTACCTAAGCAGGTCCACTGGGAGAATCGAACCCGTGCGGTACACCGAAGGAGGATTGGTAGTCACGCCAGTCAGACGCTCTAACCACCAAGCCACGACGCGGGCCCTCCGTTCTTTGAAATAAATCCATACATCATCGGCGTTTTTTTTAGGATTGGTTCACAATTAATCTGAAGTTATGTAGAGAGTAGGTTAGGAGGAAGGGTTAATATTTAAATAAAGTTAAATAACAACCTAATTTCAACAGGCGGTGCTCGTAAAAAGAAAATAGGTGCAAAATATAGTTGTTTCAAGCGGATTGAGTTTTAAAATACACGTTTTGCCTTATTACTGCACAATGAATGCGTCTTGTCCGTGACTAAGTTGCTTTACGTCATCCCCATCTAAGTGAACTAAGTTGAAATAAAAATGGGAGTGAGCCAGAAAATTTACTAAAAAATCAGCCGATCCGCACGTTATTAACAGCTTCAAGCTTAGTTTTATTAACATTATTATCAGCTTCAAGCTAGTATAAAGTACAGGCAGTAGGCCGTACGGCCTACCAGAGATAATAAACACAGCTTCAAGCTTCTAACATAATAAAGAAGAAACCATTGGTCAGAATTAGTGACGTCTTCGTAGTTCCGATCTGTGGTAAAAATTTCTTTCTGAGGACACGGCGGTATACTACAATGGGAATATCATTGATTAATAAAACATAATTAAAAATTTACAAAATCGGTCACTAAATTATAACTTACCCTAAATCCGAAACCCGGACAAGATAAAACCAAACATATTCTCCCAAAATAATTGTTGCACACGTGACTATGTATGACCAATGGTGTGATATTTATTTTCCGAGCAGCTTAAAGCTATATTTATTAGTCTTCGATGGGCCGCACGGCCTACAGCCCGTACTTTATACCAGCTTGAAGCTGGTAATAATTTTAATAAAACACACTGCAGCTGGAAGCTGGTAGTAACGTGCGGATCGGGTGGACAGTGCCAAATGCCTTAGAGAGGTACAGGGTCGTAACAACCGTATAATTACCAGACTCCTTAGCTGATACAAGTTTGTCATATTGGGTTGCAAAAGAGGTATTGTGGTTAGCACGGAATCCATATTGACTGTCGGATATAACGCTGTTAATTTATGTTAATCCATGAGTTCGGTTTCTTGTACCAGGTGTATATAATTTTGCTTTTCTGCATGAGTTAGTATATCTGCGGAACTCAATTTTGTTAAGTGTTCGGATAATTTAAGGACATGACAATTGGAAAAATGCTCAGATATATATATAAGCAGGATACCAGAGAGAAGATTAAGGTTGTGAAAATTAATAAATATATTATCAATTAAAGTGGCAGTGGTTGATTTAATCCTAGTAGGTTTTGTTATTAATGGGTAGAAGTAGTAGGTTTTCGCAGAAGGAGGAACTCAGATTATCTTTAATGTATAGAGCTACCCCTCGACCTTTACGGTTGGGTCTATTCAATGTAAAAGAGGTATACCCAGGGAAATCAATTAGAGTGTCAGAACAATCGGTCAACCAGCACTCAGAAAATCCAAGAAAAGAGAAAGAGAAAGAGTAATTAGGAGAATGAAGATAAGCACAAATTTCAGTAAAGTGTTTTTTGGGGAATTTAAATGAAAGAAAGAAAGATGGTGTTGAGAAGCTAACTCATTAAGAAGAGGTTCAGAGAGGAAAGATGTTTGAGAGAAGTAGTTAGATTGATGATTATCAATGTCATTCCAATGGGAAAGTTCATATTCGTTGTCGCCAAAAGGAGAAAGACAGTGATCTGGTATATTTAAGTGAAGTGGGCTAAATGGCATAGATTTAAGTACATCTAGGGTAAAATTATTATCGCATGAAAGTGTAGGAGAAGTGAGTATGAATAAATATGTAAACTATCCTTGAGTATGAAGGTAAACAACAAACAAACAAGCACATCAATAGACAAAACGCAGTTTGAAGGCTTGAAATAATCTAAAACCAGAAATAAAACAGTTATAATATAATAACAATAAATTGTTACCTTCCACGTATTCTGACATATTTATCTACAGCTGTCCCATCGTGTACACATGATGTGCTGATAGAACATGTTTTATAACTACAATATTTTTGTCATAATTTATTAGCAATTTAAAAACGGCATCACTGTTTTTCTAAATAACAGTATACACACAATACTGCATGGCTACTTAGCATAAATATGACTGCAGGATGCAGAACTAATCGTTGTATCTTTTTGGTTTAATACGCAAATACATCAACGCAATAACTTTTTGATAAATGTTATCAAAAATTTAAATGACAGGTTAGAGACAAAATTACATAACAAAAATTATATCACAAATTACAAAACAGTTAACAAATGATGTATGTGATTGAAGGCCATGTGGTCTTCAGGCCCCCACAGTAGGCGTATTTGCTATATTATACCGAATTTCTTGTTTCTTCATCTTTCTAAAAACCTCATGGTTACGCGAATGTTGTATAGTCGGAGTGAGCTGAGTCCATGTAGTTCATGTAATAACCCTGGGTAGTAGAGATGGACGAAAAAAGCGACCGCGTTGTAGGTATAGCGGCTCCATTACAACGTAACTATGTAATAGCTCCGACGCACCATGTTGGAGAGATGCGCAGATCTCCATAACGTAATTATGTAATAGCCCTTCACTCAGAATGCTGCAACAGATAACCACACACACACTAGGTTGTAACAGATAGCCCTGCACCGATCCAGTTATAGCAGAGAGTTCCGCACTTAAGCGGTTGTAGCTGATAGCCCCGCTCTCACCCAGCTTGGAATAGATAGGGCTTTGGGTTATAGCAAGGGTTATAGCATGGTGATTTGTTTCCATGCCATACAATAGTTGTCTCTACATGTTAAAGTAGATAAGGCGTCTTCCTCCCTGCCTTTGATGTCGTGACGCCACAAACAAATAGCTGTACAAATATGACGCCACATTCAGAGCAATGCTATTTGTTTTATGTCTCGCATAAAAGGCGTCTTAATGTACATTTATTTGTATTTCTGTATGTATGCTATTTGTCTTCATGGAGCGATGCTTGGACCATCGATAACTCTATGACCCACACCGTACTGTTTGACCTAAGACTATTGCATAATATTTTATAAACACGACGCCCGACTGCCTGTCATGATGTCAGTATATTCCATCGAACATTCCATAATTTACATAAATAGTTCTAAAAAGAATCAAAACGTTCAATCAACTCTGATGTAGTGCCAAGAATAGGACGTGTGTGTCTAGAACCCTGCACTTGTCTTTCAGACAACACGCCTTGCAGCACATACGCATTTGCGAAATCTTTTAACCAACCACCATATTTCCTGGGAAAGATGTCGCCGGGCCTTCAAGTGGACGAAACACTCAGCCCGACACCGGCTGGACAGCACGACCAGACGACGATCTACACATAGTTTAGCAAGTGCCCCCATCGTGTTAATCGAGCTTCGAACGTCTAAACGTAGACGCGTAAAGTTGACAACTGGGTGGCCAGAGCCCCCACATTACCGTACGGGGATCACCCCAGCACCCAGCCTATAACCACCACCACGACCAGCGACAAACATGACACCAGGTACCACGACCAGCCACCCACCATCGTCCACTATAGCACCACGTATATCAACGCCTCCACGATCGCCCCTCCCACCAACATAACCACTACCCATATAACTACATCCATGCCCGTACGTTATGGGAATTCAACAATCTGAGTTCACTGCAGGCCCTGAATCGATACCGTTGGGGTTTCATACATGAACCGGCGGATAACGAGCGATATTTCAAGTACGTCATTGACAAGGGACTCTACATTCAGCAGTAACGGTGCCGTCGGTGCAAGCAACGCTTCGACCGAGCCTTTAATCTACACTGTCACGAAAAAACATGCGACGTCACCGTGAACAAGGTGCACACTGGTGGGGTATACCACAACGCACCAACCATCATGGACGAATTTTTTGGGGAGAATGGTATTTCCACTACTTACTTGGGCATTTAAACACACCTACCTTCACCGATCTTCCACCACGATCGGACGTCCACAACCATCCCGAGCCAGACCACGACACATCACCCGAATTAGGCCACTCCGAACGATCATGGACGAATTTTACGGGAAGCGGAAGCGTTAGAGGATGATGTGTCCACGACTTACTTGGACATTTAAACACACCTACCTCCACTGTCCGTCCACTACGACTCGACGTCCTCCACCACTCCGAGCCAGACCATCCAAACGAGACATCAACCGAGTCAGACCACCCCGAACGACCATAGGCGAATTTTACAGGAAGCGGAAAGTGTTAGAGGATAGTATTTCCTCGACTAACTTGGACATTTAAACACACCTACCTCCACCGACCCTCCACCACGGCCAGACGTCCACCACTACCCCGAGCCAGACCACCCGAACGAGACATCACCCGAGTTAGACCCCCCGAACGATCATGGACGAATTTTACGGGAGCGGAAAACGTTAGAGGATGGTGTGTCCACGACTTACTTGGACATTTAAACACACCTCCCTCCACTGACCCTCCACCACGATCAGACGTTCAACACCACCCCGAGCCAGATCACCCAAACGAGACATCAACCGAGTCAGACCACCCCGAACGACCATGGACGAATTTTACGAGAATCGGAAAGTGTTAGAGGCTGGTGTTTCCACGACTTACTTGGACATTTAAACACACCTACCTCCACCGACCCTTCATCTGGATCAGACTTCCACCACCACCCCGAGTCAGACCACCCGAACGAGACATCATCCGAGTCATACCACTCCAAACGACCAGCCTACCCGAGCCAAAACACACCATGATTCGAGATGTGTACAACCCGAGACGATCACTAGGTCCACCATCACCATCACCATCGGAGACGGAGACTTACCCATCTAACCACTATACCACCACCATGGTTGTTCCAACAGTCCTTTTTAGTGCCAACCCATTTCCTTCCGAAAAAGGTCTTTCCAAATTTACACTTTTAATGTAACACCAGGTCCTACACGTCCCAAAACCACCCTAGTATACACACACACACACATAACACGTTCGGTTCGGCTGAGTACTCTTTTTAATTTAATCACAACAGTGTACAATGAAATCGAACGAGACCAC
>JAVFBY010041461.1:0-13011 GCA_034781015.1 Tonicella lineata
TGAGAATCTAAGCTTTTCAAAAATATATAGATATATATGCTTCTGATTGATATTCATTGTCATAATACGCTTTGAAATTTTTTTTTGTCCAAAATCGTCCTAGGGGTCCAGCAAGCCCTTAAAATAATTCATTTACATGTATCTGATAGAATTAAAACAGTTAAAACTAATAAGATAATATTAAATAATAAACCACTATATTACATGCTATTTTGTTTGATTTTCGCTGGTTATATGATAATGTCTACCCGCTTTTAAAGATATCTGGATTATTAAATCAGATCAAATGCTATATTTTCTTTAAATTTATAAATCCAGATAATTTGCCCAGAATTATACACCCAAATTATTGTACAATATCTGGATTATTTCTCCAAAGAAAACCTTAGGTAAAACAGTGTGAACATATTGACAACTGTGGAAGAACAGTAAGGTTTTTAACATGCAGAATATTTATATAATGTTTCACATTTCTGTTGTGTAGCCTTTATTTACTGTTGCATACACGCTGGTGGTTGGGCGGGAGCTTTCTGATTCCCCAGTTCTGTTTGAGCTAAGGACATCAGGCAGTTTAATTTTTGTGGTTTTTTTTCCCTGTCCTTGTCCTGTCTTGTCTGTTATGTTGCCTAGTGTGGTTAATTTCCTCCACCCATTGGGCTGGCATGCCGTCATATAGGTGAAATACCCTGAGCACGGCATTAAACCCAATCAATCAATCAATCCAAATAAAACCTTAAGGTAATAGATTATTTAGCCCGATATACACCTAATTTTTTTTTATAATATATGGACTATTTAGCTAGATTATACACCGAACTTACTTCTGTGTAATACACCTGTCCCTCGCTATAACGCTGGTATCGGGGGACAAAATCTGGACCGTGCTATACGCGAGGCGCGTTATACAGTGAATGGTAAAATAGGGTTGATGTTCTAACACACAGACTTGGGGGACAAAATCAAAACCAATTATAACAAAACAGTTATTATATAAGGGTGCCTTATAGCAATGGACAGATGTATACTGATTATACATGTACATCCATCTTATTGTATAATTTATGGATTATTTAATTAGATTATACATCCACGTTATTGTATAATATCTGGATTATACAGCTACACCTTATTTATATAATCTCTGGATTATTTAGCCTGATAATACACCCACGTTTTGTATATCTTAATTATTTAGCTAGATTGTACTCCCACCGTAGAGTATAATATGTTGATTATACATCCACCTGGATTTTTAAGACAGATTATACACCCACATCACTGTATATCTGGATTATTTAGCTGGATTATACACCCATCTTATCATATACATGTACATGTACTATGTAGATTATGTAGCAGGATTAAACTCGACCGTATTATATATGTGGATTATTTAGTTGGATTATACACCCACCTTATTGTATAATATCTGGATTATTTAGCCGGATTATATGCTTGATAATGATGTTGATGATCCTCACCTCCCATAGAATCCTGAAATAAAAATGTTTGAACAGGTATAAACATTGAACTTCACCTTTATCAAAGTTAGAAAGTACTTCCATAAAATATATCTTTACCAAAGAGAAAACTATTTGATTGAATTTACGCTCTGTAGATAAAGATTTCATTTAAATGTATTTGCACTTTGCATTTGGATAATCAAAATGTGATTATTATACTATTTAAATAATCTAATTTTGATCCAGTTAAATATATACATGTAACTAGGAATTTGGATGGTTGGACCCTTTGCTCTATTGCTGTGGCTCTTACATTAATACATGTACCAACAAAAACATTAGTATTTCGTTGTGCCATTAAAAGTTTTGCTTATTTCAATTTTGAAACCCCATTGAGAAAAATTGGTCCCCAAATGATGTTTTATCTGAAATATACCTGGTATTGGCGAAATAGGTTCTGCGCCCCATAAAGTTATCTATACAGCTAGGAGTTGTTTTGTGTTCTCTATAACACTGTGGATTTTATTAAGAATTTGCAGACACACACACAAAATTCTTATATAAGAGTTTACTGGTCTTTTTATGCATTAATATCAACAAGTTGTTCATAAAATGTCAAAACCTCTCCCATGGAAGTCTATTATAGCCTATAAAAAGAACAAAAATATTAAGGATCTGTTGGTTATGGCTAATGTCTCTTTTGTCCCAGACAACATATAATTGTTCTTTTCCGTCACTGTTGTCTACAGGTTAATTCCTGTTCTTTTCAAAGAGAAATGTAATTAGTTTTATTATGATTTTCCTATGCCTATTCAATAGTGTTAACCCATATAGATCTACGTCATCAATTGTTTTGTTCAATGCATTAGACCATGCAAAGATAATTTCTTGTTTCAATTCATTATTGCTTCTTGTTTGGGAAGAAAGGAGGCCAGTCAGACATGTAACACGATGTCATATAACATATATCTACATGTACATGTATATATCAATGCTCGAGACTCCCTGCATTAGGATCCTCTATGACTTTGTTTGTTGTGGAACTTGAGAAACAAGATACTAATTTTGTATGGCCTTACCAATCTACATAAAGTAGTTATTATCTTCTCGAGATGAGTATATGTGTCTCCCACAGCAACAAGTTTACATTCCGTTGAATAAACTTCTATCTAGGACATAGTGATTTATTGTTTGATCTACTAGCTTTCCCTGTAGTGTGATTTACTTTTGACATATATAGGAGAAGTGTTACCTCAAGGGCTAGAGTCTGTAAGAGGTTTGCCTGTTGTTGGTAAGCTCCAGGAACTGTGGTGTAACCAGCATGGGGGCCTTGTACAAACTGAAAACAAAGTTCACAGGACATTAAACATACAGTACATACTACTGAAATAATTGTTGTGTTGAAAGTGACCATTAACAGTATTTTCGTTATTTAGGGATAACACTTTCATAGTTAGAACAGATTCATGTCCAGAAAATTGTGCAGACTGAGTCACATATGGTAATCGAACCAATGAGAGGAAAACTCCAAACTGCCAGCAGTATATGGTGGCCACCTAGACCACTAATCTAATCAGCCGTCTATAAAGAGTTTTCCCAAAGTAAAGAAAATCTTGCATTTAACATACCAGACTCAAGTCAATAAATAAAGTGGCCTTAAAATGAAAATGTTGAATACAATATACATATATATCAGTTACTTACTCAAACATTTTTTTTTTTGCATTTCATTTTGAAAGCATTACTTGTTTTAAGTTACTCAGAGTGACATCATTTAAAATAACTTGAAACTATATGAAATATATGAAACTATAGTAAAGGTGTTATTTAATTTTACTTGAAAGTTTGTTGAAACAATATTTTAATAGTTACTCGCAACTTTGTGTAGATACTATTTTGAAGTCAACGAAACTTGGCAATTACATTAGGCCTATTTAATGTTACTAAAAATTTATCAACATTTCTTGAAACTCAAAACTTTTGTGAACATACTAAAGTTACTTGAAACTTTGTTTACGGTTACCTACAAATAATATCTTCACAAAGATTCAAGTACAGTTACTCAAAACTCGAGTAACTTTGTGAAGGCTTTAAGGTATTATTTAAAGTTACTTGCAACATTGTGATTAAGACATTTCCTGAAACTTTGAAAATAGATGATATAAAAATATTCGAAACTTTGAGAAAACATTTTTTAAATTTACTTGAACTGTCTTTGGGCAGTTCAGCACATCTTATTAAGAGTTTAACAAAATCAGAAAGACGAAAACTTTGTTCTTGAACTTAACACACACTGTTACTGGAATGAGGATTACTTCAAAACTGAAGAACATGTGCAGCTTTGTAACATGGTAAAATGTGCAGAACTTAAAAAAGAAATAAGCAGAACTATAAGCCCTATGGAAAAATTACTGTAGAAACAGTTTCAACAATTTTAAATTATAAACATCCACCGTAATCCATTCTCTCCAAGAAAGTTATCTCTAAAATTGTTTCTTGCCAAAGAAGTTTCCTATGATGGGATGGATCCAGCACTATTTTAGCTACAATGTGGTGTGAATATTCATTAATATTGAGATTGAAATGTCACACCTCTCTCCACAATAGAATTGTAGCAATCTGATTAAAACCAGACCTAAATAGCTCTCCATTTGTTATGTGGCATTAAGCTATTGGGACATTATATATAAAATGATGTCAATTAGATTGCTTTCCAATCCTTGAAAGCAATATTGTAAGATCTTTTTGACAAATGAGTTGTCTCCCTTTGTCACATTTGACCTAGGTTTAGCAAAACTTTTGTAAAACTCTTATTGTGTTTACCACAACCTCTCATGTCATCTGAAATTTTATTGGACAATTAAAAGAGTGATGTTTCACTCTCAGAGTGACTTGGGTCATTGAACATAATTTTATATGTGATGTCCCCAGATCTAAAAGTGACAAAAGAAATGGAAAGCTATTTAGGTCTGGTTTTAATCAGACTGAAAAGTGAATAGTCATTTTTTTCCTGGTGGGAGCAAAATGTTTCCCAAAATTTCAGCCAAAAAAAATATGTGTTCTGTTACTTCAAGAGGAAAAAAACCAAGAACATATTTCTGTGAAAGAGCATAACTAAAATAAGTAGTTTAGTTAAACAACTGATCTTCACTTTGATGCATTTACATATTTCCTAGAAATAGTAAATGTAACTAAGTTAAGTTTCTTAGATTTGAACTAAAGGTAATTTTACTCATATGAATTGTGTGAACCCAGTGTCTGAAGAAAAGCATCATGAAAACAAACAATGAGCATGCTATCTAATACACCAAGGATATATTTTATGAATTTAGAAAGAAAAATAAATATGTGTTAAGTCATCTAAGTTTAAGATTTTTATGTTAAAAAAGATAAGTCAATTTTTAAAAATCCAAGCATTTGTTATTTGCAAGCATTAATTAAAAAAAAGTGTAAGATAAAATTAGAATAACAAAATAAAGGCCACAAAACAACGACTTATTTGAATGAAGCAAAGTTCTTAAAAAAAAAAACCAACACCACAAAACCAAGGATTAAAAGAAACCAGTGAATCAACAATAAATTGAAACAATTATCATTAACTGCCAGGATAAGTTATAAAAAGAAACATTGAAACATAAATTAATGATCAAGGTATTAAAGTCAAACTCTGACACCTATGAAATGTCTTATCTGATTAAAACCAGATCTAAATACACCTAGCTCTCCATTTGTTTTGTCACACTTAGATCTGAGAACAACATTAATATGGTGTTGATTGCATACTTGGACCAATCACCAAGCTGCTTGCCACACCTAAGAATTGATCATCTTTATTCTTATTTAACAAAACAGTTATATCCCTTTGTCACATTTGACCTAAATTAACCAAAACTTACAGTAGTTACCAGTTGTCTCCCTTCGTCACATTTGACCAAGATTTAGCAAAACTTATGTAAAACTGTAAGCCTTAACAAATCTGCATTTTATATGACAATTGAGAAAATGCTGTTTCATGAATGTCATTGGTGTCATTGAACACAATTTTACATGTATATGCAGTCTTCCTATTTCAAAATGCAACATAACAAATGAGATTTAAATCTAGTTTTAATCACATGAAATGTCCTACCATACCTATTCATTATCCTCACTCATTTGTCTTAATTTCATTTATTTGATAAAATCAATACTACAATGGATAAACTAAAGAATTTGTCTATTAGCTATAACCTGAAAAAACAAATGTATTTTAAAATTGGTGACAGTTTGAGCATGAGTATAAACTATATAATTTATTTAAAATCAAGATCATTGGTTTATAATTATCGTCACTGTCAGTGTCTGTTTAAAACAAAACCACCTTTATAACCCTGTGGTGAAAGGGTCTAAATCTTACTCAATTTGTTTTTATGACCGTTGTTGTTCATGTAACATTAACTAAATTGAATTCTTTTCTCTCAATAATTTAAGGATTGTTCTGAAAATTGGGTAGCCTAGTATATAATTGATGAAAGTCATACCAGAGCCAGATTTGTTTTTATTACCATGGTTTTCTTATAAATGATGTATATCCACACGATTACTATTTGCTGCAAGCCACTAAGTCTATGGTATGCAGGCCTATGACTCGATTCTCATTAGAAATGAAACTATTTATCAAATAACGATTTATTTTTATTCAAGCAACAGAAATGAGGTTCACACTAATTTATGAAGTCATAAAAAAAAAATGAGAAAAAAAAAACCGTTAAAAAAAAGAATGAGAGGCTAATTAGGCCTAAGGGAGATAACCCTAAAAAAATAAAACAATCTAGACCTAAAGTGAATGTTAAATATCCTACGCAGACACAATGTGCTTAAAAAAGTAATTTACAACATCAGTTCAACAAGGCAAGAAAATAGTAATAAAAATAGTAATAAAAACATAAGCAGGTTACAAGATCAGTAATAAGCATATATATATAATATAAGTACGGTATGTAAATATACAAGCGGTGTAAATAGTAGATATGCAAGTACAATATATAAAATGACCCCAAACTAGAACATAAGTACCACATGCCATATAAAGAGAAGTTATAAAGGGTGTACAGAATATATGGGAAACCAGACAAATATAGAGATAGTGTAAATATAGATATAAATATGTAAGCCAAGCATTTTCCATCACCATGGTAATATAGGCGAGGCTTGAAATCAAGCCACTCCCATACTGTACCTCTTGTCTTGATTGATAGCTGTCACATACATGTAGGTGTTCTGTCTAAGCTGATCGGATAAAATAGGCTCGACTTCAGATATACACAATGTACATGTAAGGCCACTCCCATAATGTGCATCTTGGCTTGATTGACAGGTGTCATGTTGTTTCTCAGGTTTGATCTGATTGGCTGACCACACCTTTCAGAGGTTCATGTCATTCTTTGTCATCATTGTAGAATTAGTTTCCAAGAAGAACCAATGCTGTACTTTATCTTGTCAATGTTGTAAAACTCTTTTAATAAGGTATCATTTTTCATCCTCCAGTACAATGTAAAAATTTAAGCTGAGGATTGGTTGTCAACGAAACATCTCCATTCCCTGAGGCATGCGACAAATCTCTCTGGTCGGCAATTCTCATGTTTCCATAGCTAGCAGTCGATATTTTGTGTACATACTAAAATAGATTTATACTTTTCTCCAGAGTGAAAAGAATATGAACACTAATGTATTGACAAACCATTGTCGTAGTTGTTTTCCTCCCAAAAGTGAATCATCGAAACTTAAGTACTAACTGATTTAAAATTAAACAAATAAAAAAATGTTGTTTAGGACAGATTCAATTTAAAGTCAGAAAAAGGCAGAGAAAAAAATACTTAAAAATAGTGAGTAAGACACCTACATAGTTAATTTTGTCAATACCGTAGTCAAAAACTCAACGGAAAGATAACGATTTAATTCACTATTTTAGAATGATGATGTGGATCAATCAGCTTCCCAGCATTATTTTTTTACCATTATCTCAGAAAATGTATACATCCTGGTTTGTCATGTAGTAAAGGATAACCATTTGGTAGCAATATTGTTATTGCTTAAACCCAGCATCTTCTATTTTTCCAATAAACAAAACTAAATTTAGGTATCTGTGTTATTAAAGAATCACAGGGTGTTATACATTTTTCAAGAAGAAAATAAACTATAGCTGGGTCAGGAATTGTTAGACTAATTCAATGTCAATTGTTTTTGGCTCCATCCTTTCAGGATTAAAAATGCTGAACCATTTAAATGCATTTCATTTTATAACTATATCACTGATGAACACGAGAATTGAGTTACGATGTTTCAACAACAGAATGACGTCCCTTTGTAAAATGACATTGTCACTTGACCACGAGGTGAGGCGAAATATCTTATTTAAATTGTAGGTTGTCAGTTTACAGAAAAATTTAGTTGTAAAATTTGAACTTTTGCAGAAAATATGATTTCTACCTTGAAGAAATGCATTTCATTAGACTTGATTAACTTTCATTTCATAAACATGAAATATTGTATATACCATCCATTTTAAAACTCACGAATTGACCACATCATTTCACTAAAGGATGTCATTCTGCTGTTACGACTTGAAAGTCTGGTATTGACCTTGAAACCAGTGTCATTTTATAAATAAATCGCTGAGGAATCGGCTTTGAAACCTAAACAATACCACCGAGGCATCTACTTTGAAACCTGCATCATTTTATAACCAGATCACTGAGGAATCTGAAACCTGTTTTTGACATTTTACAACTAAACCCCTGATGGAGTTATATCTCTTATATCAACAGAGAAAGGCGATTTGGTTTTTTTTTTAGCCATTTACTTTTGATCTATGTCTGACAGAGCATTGCAAGGCTCATGACAGATTTGCATGCCTTCTTTGTCAAACTTGTTTCGGTTCATTGCACGTTGAATAATCTATATGTAGCTGTTACCTCCCAAAAAGTCAACACATGGCAGACTTTTTTTCGCAAGTCTAAAATAATCTACTTCCTACTTTCATAATATTTTACTTCCAAACAATATTGTATGATATAATTATGAGTTAACCTTCGAAGATATTTTTTTGAGCAAAATTTTATGAAAGTGACAGCTAGTATTTTGCAGACAATATATAATAATCAGAGGTGTAAATCTTCAGGTTTTTGCCTGATTTCAGGTTTTTTGTTCACTCTTTCAAAGCACATTTCAGGTTTTTTGGGCTTCACCCTTACTGAAAAAAAATGTTTTTTAGGTTTTCTATCTGACATCTGTTTACACCTCTGAATAATACTACTCTAAAGCTGGGCATAGTAAGAGTCGTGTGATGGGTATGGAAGACCAAGACACCTCATTGCTACAGGCTAAACAACTGATTAAAGAGAAGGGAGATCAAATATAATTATATTTCAAAATTGGTAGAGGCTCATTGTTTATTAATGGTGTTGTGAGCTAAATATTAAGTGACACAGTATCCCACAAATGAGATTTGTTTTTTTGTTGTCAAAGAATCACATGAGTAATAGATATTGTCCTCAAGAAGTAAAGATGAGAATCTTGTTCAGAATTCCACTCCCTGCTTAAAGATAAAGTAAAAGTTTGACAATAAAAAAACAACTGAAAATTCTGCCAGATTATTTAAATCTGGGTGTCTTAATTTAAATCATTGTGGTCTCGTACAATTTTTGTATGCGTTTAATTTCTTTTTTAACATTACTGTTCTAGTTTTTGAATGAACTTCAAAGCTTCACTAAATATTTCTAATCAAAATATATTTGTTAATAAATTTAATTTTTGGGTAACCGTGTCACTGTTTAGGATGATAAGGAAATTAGGGAACAACGTTTTTTTTCAAAAATCTTCTTTATTCTCTCAACATGTTCATGTTAGTCAAACCTTTGCATTTGGAGACATACACAAAGAAAAAAATCCAGGACAAAAGTCTTTGTTTCATCAAAACATCTTTCTAAAAAAATTGAGTTTTTTAAAACCCAGATTGTAGAGTGCCCGCTCTTTTTAAATATAACAATAGCTCTTAATGTGTTTATTCGATATCATACACAAAAAACAAAGGCTTCATAAAATTGTCTCCAACTAACTAAATTCTTAAACTAGCTTGTTCCCATCTTCATCTTGACACTAACTATATGTACAGTAATGAAAAACCATGCCCTTAAACTCTTCTCAAAAATGAAATATTAGAATTGGATTTTCACAAAAAATCATGAAAACTCACAAAGATTTATCCTAACTCAAAATCATGAAAACTCAAAAAAAGTATTATTTATCTCAAATTCTATCAGCACTAAGAAACCAGTCTAAAAATCAACATTGATATATTTACAGCTTTGGATATTAAAATTGTCGAAACAACAAGACCAAACAATGAAAATGTGATCGACAGATTTAAAACCCCAAAATCACCACCACCTCCAATTAAAACATGTAATTAACAAAATCAATTAGAAAATCATCATGTATCATTACTACTTGGTTATATATATAGCTCAAAAGCTAAAAGCAACAAAAACAACACAAAATGTCTGATTTATCACCATGACAACATATTATTACTACGGCAACATGTCAACAATAAAATGAAGAATCACAACAAAATTCAAGGAAAAAATTCAGCACTTAAGAATAATAAACGAACAAAAAAAGTATTCGTGAAAGTATTCAATCTTCTACAAAGGATAAGGTACAAAAAAAAAAATTGTTTAAAAATAGTCTTTCTTTTCTCTTAAATAAGTGTACAAATAGATACAGATGAGTGGATAATCAAAGAGTGTCACTTTGGCTTTAGAAAATAAAAACCAGATAAAATTGACAATACGTCACAATAGTGTAACAATACGCTGGTTTTAATACCTTTTTCTAGTTTATATGTACCTTTTAAAGGACTGTAACACAATAGATAAAGGGTCGTAAGTAGATATTTAACATTCTGTGTACATGTTGTGTATTTCTATACGACTAATACATCCCGAGTCCATTCAAAAATCGAAATGGCACAGTAAAAAGATATTCAAACAGTATATGTTATATGGGAAACTTGCAGGTGTATTTTAAAACAGTATACTATTAAGGATAAGATGCTGTACAAGATTAACTTGGGAACACCAGATTATTTTAACATAGGTTTGTACAAAATAACTTATACACTTCCATAGCACCATCAAAAGACGAGTGATTTAGTTTTTTTCTCTCTCTAAAATAGAATTATGTGTATCTATTAGCATAACCTTCGTTGCAAACACTGTCCAAATATTACAAAACATATCCACACAGAAACATATCCTTGACACTCGACAGTGAGACCTGAATATGACCTGCCAGTGAACATGACAAAATGGTTGTTTTATTATTATAGGAAATGGCTTCAAATGGGTCAAATAATTTGAAGTAAACAGTATTGTCTGTTTCTTGTACATTCAGGGGTCAACAGTGGTCTGCTAATTGCTATGTTCTGAAGGACGCTGCTATCCCGAGCTGTTGCTAGTTCTAGCTAGCATATCTCTGAGCTATCCAAGATGGCGTCACATGTCGTGGTAAGCAATATTCATTGGCCAGTATATTCAGGTTTCACATACGTTTCTAAGACACTTTTCCTACCTCCCATTGGCATAATAGATGCATACAGAACTAAGATGTGGCTATAGATTAAAAATTGATAGTATCATTTATCCTGTGCGTCTTACGTACCGTACACAACTTGCAAACATCAGATAAAAAACAGTGTATACAAGTACCTTCTATTGTCTCGCAATAATAATAGCATTCCTCGTACAACAACAAAGATAATGGCCGCCCTGAGATGTCACATATTGATGTCTCACTAAATCATAAACTTTGATACTATGTAACCATGGCAATACAAGCATTTAACCAGGGATAGAAGTTTGTTAAGCTTGTTTTGGACTTTTAAAGGTGTAATTGAGATTTCACCAATTCTGTTCAAATTCAAAACCAGATTAATCTCATCTTTTTATATGACAAAGACCACTTAGATTTATTTATACACCATGATGTTAATCTGCAGCCATAACCTCTTGTTAACATTACAAGCTGAAGTTAAGATATTAACTGCAAACAGTGAAGAAAACTGATCACTAAAAAATCTTTTGAGAATTGTTTTAAAAAAATTCACAAAATACTTTTGCCACCTCCATGTATTCAGCAGTCAAGTGATCAGTTGTAACCATGGCAACCAAGTATCAACTTCTACAAGATTTAGCAAATTTTTCATGTGAGTTAAAAACTTTGAGGTATTTCTGTGTCCTAACACAGAGTGTTTATAAAACAAGTGCTACTATAATCACTCTATAGAAACAAATAGTTGTCTTCCATTTTAAACACAGAAATCACATTCCTCTCAACGTCTGTGGAGATTTTGGATTTTGATTCCAGCAAACATATTCTCACTCAGGATAATATCTAAAGCAACCAGATCAATGACACATCTTAAAGGGCAGGAATAACCCAAAAGAATAGAAGAAATCAAATCATGCAACCATCCAAACAGTTCATTTTAAGTTGTCTGTTAAGACCTTTCAGATTACAACAAAATCCCCAAATCTATGAATGTTTGAGGATGAGAAGTGAAATCATTACCTATCCAGAATTTACTTTATGGAATCAGCGACAAGATATTTATCATTAAATAGGTGAATACAACAAATCATCAACTCCATACTTTATTTCAACAGGGGAGAACTGGCACACTGGATAATTTCAAAAGGTTGCCCCATCTATGTGGTGAAATGGATCGTCCTTCTTTAATAAAGGCATGGGTGGACAAAAATAAATTTCTTACGAACCCAAACAAAACAATATTGAACATGTTAGCCTTAAATTTGAATATTTTCTCCTTGAAAAGGGTAAATATTGAGTATTGAACATTTTTAATATTAAGATTGAATATTTTATTCAATTTACGGGCAACAGTGAACCATGTGCCTTCTATCAACCCCTAAAAGGTGGCAGTGGTCCTTTTGGATATGATGGTTGCCCATCATCTTAAAAGTTCCAGGTGTCAATGTTAATTCCAGACATCCCCTGTTATCCCAATGGAGTATATGAGTATCTTGAGGAATTCCTATATTTATTCACATGTTCTTTTGGTGAAATGTGTTAAGAACTTAGGACAATCCTATTATATTTCGTTTAGAGTGATTACAGTACTGTTGAATAAGTGTCACATAACTATACCTAGAAACTACCAAACAAAGCATTATTATTATTATTATTCTAAATGGCATATACTTTAACATTTATCTAAGGTAAACAACAAAAGTTGTCAGTATAAGTTTAATTTAAGAATCACAAAAAATAAAGTTAAACGAAACACTAAAACAGAAGAAATTATGAAGAAACTAAATAGTTATTAAAACCTAAATATATTTTTTTACATTTTAGAATAAAAACATTTAATAAAGATAAAAAATGTATGAAGGGATTGCAGATGTCTGATTATGTTTTAATCAGAAAAACTTCAGTTACTTTTTGGTTAAAATAAAAACTGAAAAATATCCTTATTTTAAATATAACC